>CAIGQQ010004470.1:4200230-4286948 GCA_903798035.1 Danio albolineatus
ATAGATAGATAGATAGATAGATAGATAGATAGATAGATAGATAGATATATAGATAGATAGATAGATAGCAATTCTCACTGTTTTGACAGGTGGTTTTTCTGGTTCAGGAGCTGGTTTGGGTTCAGCAGGTTTCGGCTCTGGAGTTTTGGTTTTCCAGCTGTTAATGCGTCCAGCCACACCAATGTTCAGACCAGCTGTTTCCTGGCAAATGTATGAAATGTATGCTTTAGCATCTTGTCCAATGATCATTGCTTCGTTAACTTCTTCCATTAATCATGTGCTAAATCATGCTTCCCTCTCCTTGTACCTTAGTGACCACTGGGGGGCTTGCAGGGCTCGGGGTGGGATTGACCACATTCCCCTTCTCCCACATACTCTTGATGCTCCGCAGCCCTTCAGCCACAGGCACATCCACCGGAGATTTGGGTGATTTGGTTACTTCTTTAGTCTGATGAACAGCAGATCAAATGTATCATACTGTGTCGTAAACAAAACAGGGCTGCTGTTTCAGGTATCCAAGATTTAATTCCATCAATTTGAACAGGACAAAATGAATTCATAAATCAATGACTTCTACTAAAAAGTAGAACTTAATTCATATCGCGCATTGCATTTTCGGTCACACTTTACAATAAGGTTCATAAGTTAATGTTAAATAATGCATTTACTAGCATGAACAAACAATGAACAATACGTTTACTACAGTATTTGTTCATGTTGGTTACGTTAGTTAATGAAAACACAGTTGTTCATTGTTAGTTCATGTTAACTCATGGTGCATTAACTAATGTTAACTAGCATGGACTTGGATGTTAATAATGCATTAGTAAATGTTCAGTTATGATTGATAAATGCTGTACAAGTGTTGTTCATGATTAGTTCATGTTAGTAAATGCATTAACTAATGAACCTTATTGTAAAGTGTTACCGCATTTTCTCCCAATCCTAGTAATACGAGTGTGCTGTCTTTGTTTATCTAAAGTCTTTGGTATTCCTCACCTGAACAGCAGACGTGTACTGCTCCAGTCTGTTTCCAATCTTGCAAACTAATGGAGTGTGTGACGTCTTTACCGGGCTGGTGTAAATAAAGCAGTAGCAGTATCAACAAGTATATCCCAGACCCCAGAATGTGTTTGACTGTTGAGTACACACACTTTCAAGCTCTAAAACTCTAAAACTTACCTTTTTAGAGCAGATTTGTTGAGAAATTCTGCTTTCTCGCCAATCTGTCAGACAAATTAATCATATATACAAATATTTTATAAAGTTTGACGCATAAACCGTATTACATAAAATACATGGTAAACATATAGTACTTTTCTTTGTTATTGACACTTTGGCGTGTTCACACTTGTTTGGTTCTCTAGAGCAATAGAGAAATCACTCCAGTCTGAATCAAATCAAACCTGCCAAGTGTGAACACACCCAAAGAATAGATCAGAGAACCACTGACCTTTGCAGATGCACCCTTCGGAGCGATAAATGCTGCTTTGCTTCCTTCTTTCAACTCCTCTTTTTGTTTCTTTTTCTCAGCTGCCTCAGCTCTCCTTCTCTCAATCTCTTCCTTCATCTTCCTCCTCTCTTCCTGTCACGGAATTATACAAAAATGTGTACAGCAAAATAGGGTTGTTTACAGAATGGATGTTCTGTTTTGTTTCGTATGAAATGTGTGAAATCAATAATTCAGTGAGTCACTGATTCATTTATTAAGATGGTCTCAATTTGTAAATGAATCAGCTATTTTGAAGGATTCCTTTGAATCAATGATTCAATGAATCAGTCATTAAGAAAGGAACTTGCTACTGGTGCGATTGGTGTCATAATGGACTATATGCACTGCAAGTCTTTTTCAACTTCCGGTGAAAGGTTAATTTGACTGTTTTCAATTACATAAGGTTCCTTTTACAGCAACGATAATGTTATTCAATTAAAATATAGTCAGTTAAATACTGTAGACTTAATCACTCATTTAGTTGTTCAAGCGTTAAACAAATGACCATTTACACACAAGCACCATCAGGAGCAGCAGGCGAGCGCAGAAACTACTGATTTAAAATACATTTCCATGTTTTTAAGGCATGGCCTGGTGCAGTGGAACTTAATGCAGTGCTTCATATCTGGTCTGAGACACACTTTATATTGTATCTCAGTCAGGCAGTGAAGATCATTGATTTTTAAAGAAACCAGATCTTAAACGTGGCAATTTTATAATGGGATAACAGTTGACCGGAAGCTGGCTTACTGATAATGAAAAGTCCCTTTGCATACAGTATATCCCATTACAGTCATGTGAAAAAGTTAGAACACCCTATGAAATTCCAATGTTCCATAAAAAGATTTAAAAAAATGATTTGATCTTTGGCAGGTCATAAAATGTAGAATATAAATCTCAGATGAACAACAACATATAGCATTAACAAAATTAAGTCAAATGTCTTAACTGATCATCAGCAGAAGTTTGATCATTTTAATGGTCTGGAGCCTTCAGGTGTGTGCTAATACAATGCCGGTCTGACATGATAAAATGAACCAAAATTGGCTCATGCAACAAGACAATGATCCTAAGCACACCAGTATATCTACAACAAAACAGTTTAAAAAATTTTAAAAAGTTGTTGCAGTAGTCCAGTCAAAGTCCAAACCTTGAAATGCTTGGAGCTGGAAAGAAAAAGTCCTCCAGAATGATCTGAGACACTGATATTGTCATACCAAAAACACTTACTTTAAGTAATTACTCCATAAAGTGGATCTACAGGCATCTCAAGTCATGGGGTGTCCTAAATTTGTCACCAATGACTTCTCCATCTTGGCTTTAAGACTTTTTTTTGTCAATTTAGCGGACCCCTCTCCCAACATTTAGAGAGCAAAATTAGTATGCCAAATAGCATTCAGCCATACGTTTTAAAGACTTTTTTCTACCTCCTCTTTGGCCCTCTTATCTGCCAGCTGCTGTTTCTTCTGCTTCTCCTCTTCCTCCAGGACCTTCTTCCTCTCCTCCCTCTTCTTCCTCAGCTCCTCCAGCTCAGCCTCGGCTGTTTGCTGCTTCTGCTTCATCTTCTCCAGCGCCTCGCTGTCCGTCTCGTTCCTCCTGCGCTTCAGCTCCTGCAGTTTACGTTCTGCCTCCAGCTTAGCGATGGGGTCCTGCTTCTCTGTTTCTGGAGAACGCAATCTGCTGGGACTAAAACACAAAGCAAACATGGCTTAATAGTCAGTGAGGAATTCGCAGAGTCAGTTGTAAAAATGATAAATGAATCTCTCTGTGCCTTAATGTGTACTCTGGTTTCTTGGCTTTGGCAGTGCTGTCAGGTACATCTTGCGGCTTTGTTGACACTTTCAGCTTTGAATGAAGAAACAGTGAAAGAGTTTTATTATTTTATTCTCGCGTCGTGCTGTTATTCTCTCAAACACAAATGTCCAATGCAACATTGACTTACTCGATCACGTAAAAAGGACGGTTTTGATTTTTCCTCCACAACCTAAAGTGAAGAAAACAGGTCTTTAGTGTTAGCAAGCAATTTAACATGGCGATCAGTGGTTATAGCAAAGAGGACTGACCACACCACATGCAAATCACACTGCAAAAATAGAGCATTTTCGAAACTGTAAAGCAAGTGGTATGTGATTGTAAATGTGTCAATCTCATGAAAACATGTCCAGGTGACATTTCACCTTCAAATCAAAAGGAGATTAATAATATTAAGATGATTGTACCAATCAAATTTTGCATAAAACAAAATATATTTTTTCATGTTCTTTCTCTCATACACACCTGTATTGTAACTCTTTACAACTGATTTACTTTCCTTCAGCTTATTCCCTTTTTAAAAAATGAAATGAATTATTGCCATATACTGTATGTTGCTTTCAAGTCCTCCTGGGACATTCTTACTTATTAGTTGACAAGTTGGAATAAGGATGTCAGGTGCTTTTAAGTCACTTTCATCGCCACAAGATGGCACTGTACCTACTTTTCACCAGCATGGACCACGTCACACTTTGAGTTAGACTTTACTGTAGGGATGTAGGGATGAAAGGGAACAGTGGGATGAAGGGGAAGTGGAGAAAGAGGATGACTGGTGAACAGGCGGGTAGGTTGATCAGGTGTCCTACTATGCCCAGAGACTCAGAGTGGGCGTACTGTCTCTTGTGATATTTTTGCAGAGCAATTGGACCCCTCGATTCAACCTACATGTAGGAGTGAAGAGGGTTAAAGGATTGTGAATGGGAAGCGAGGAAATGGAGAGAGGGAGAGTGGGTTCAAAGAGAACAAGAAGAACAGTGCTAGAGGGATGGTCTTACTTAAATAAGTTTTAGGAAGTAGGTGATTGGTTAAGGAGACAAAGTGAGACGTGGTTCCGCCGCTGAACCTTCATTAACAAGTTAACTCCATTTAATAACTTCCAAGAAAACACAACAGGGTTTGTTAACTCATCAGGTGTATCAGTATTTTATCACTGACAACCCACAAGAGTTATATAAAATATATAATCCCAGCAGGCACACAACATCATAAGACGTTAATATTAGGTTAGATTTGGGTTGTGAGGTCAGATGACCAAAATTCAATATCTAGTGAGCGTCTAAGGACTACGTTATTTAGATGTCAAATAACGACATCAGATGACGTTGATATTTGGTTTATTTTAGGTTGTGTTGGAAAGTGACCAAAATTCAACATCAAGCCAACATCTTAAACTAACGTCCTATTGATGTCAAACACTGGCATTTATTCTTCAGGTATAGCAACCAAAATCCAACATCTGATCTCACAGTGGTTATGTCCACACAACATCAAGTTGTAACATCATTAGACTGATATTTGGTTGACTTTAGGTTGGACGTTGAACACTGACGTCAGCCTGATGTCAACCTGATTTTCATTTCCAAACAAAATGTAATGTCCCCATGACATTGGAGTATAACATCAATCTGACGTCATGTTGCTGTCTTGTGCCTGCTGGGATGGTACTGTTTATATAATTCTTTAGTATACTTTAGTGATGCCATCATGTTTTTCACTCAAAATTTGGAGATTAGTTTTTTTTCCCGGTTTTCCACTCAAAACAAAAACATTGTGGTAAAGTTCATGTGCATTTTATTTATAATTGTGATTTATCTGAGATGACTTGAATGCACCATTATTCTGGCACATTTTATTTGTGGTTGAATTCTATTCACACTGCCTTTTTTCTACCTTATCATAATGAAGATGAAAAATCTCATATAAAAAAGTTTAAAAGACCTGGACATGTTCCTCACAGATTTTGTGATATTCACACACACAAAAACACTGCATTCACCAGGTCAAACTGAAAAGCACATTAAAAGCGTGGTCTGTGCAAATATCTGTGATTCCTATGCGCCACTCAGGTAAGAGGTGAATACCTCTTCCTTCTTTGATTTGACCTTTTCCTCAACTTTGGCCTTTGTTTCTTCAGCTTCTCTTTTCCATTTAGGTTTTTCCTCAACCTCTTTCTTTGGAGTAAAAGTTTTTTCTTCAACCTCTTTTTTAGGAGTCACAGTTTTTTCCTGAATTGCTTTTTTTTGGGCCATATTTTTTTCCTCTGCCTCTTTCTTTGGAGTCACTGGTTTCTCCTCAACCTTCTTCTGTGGTGTTGGTGGTTTTTCTACAACCTCTTTCTTCAGTGGTGGTTTGTCTCCTTCTGTCTTTGGGATTTTGGCCTTCACCTCACTTTCTCTTATGGATTTCTTTGGCGTTTCCTCAACAGTTCCACTGGGTTTTTCTTGCTCTTTCACAGGTTTTCCAATCTCTGTCTTCACTGGAGCTTCATCTTGAATTTGAGCCTTCACCTCAACAAGCTTTTCCTCAGGTTTTTTATCATCTTCTTTGGTCACCAGCTTTTCCTCCTCAATCTTCAGTGTGTCTAGCTCCACTTTGACTTCCACTTCAATTTTGTTCTCTTTTGCTGGTTCTGGTATCAAACTTTCATCTTCTACCTTGTTTGTTTCTAAATCTGCACTTACTAAATCTGTATTTGATTGATCTTTAATCTCTATATATGCACTGACAGTTTCTTCCTAAAAATACAACAAATATTGTTAAATAATCAACAACATATAATTAAATTTAAAAGCATTTACCAAATTGATCAGTTTTCATGTTCTTTTTGTTAAGTCATTACTTTGGATTAACAATAACTTCCTTAACACCATGCTGATCCAAGCCCATAAGAACTTTGTTCATATTCACAATTATTCAAAATTATTATTCAGGTTTTTAATGAAATCTGAAGTATTTCTGTCCTGCCATTGAAAGCCTTTTGCAAAAACTCTGGTGCTTAAAAATTTTCATAAAGAGATAAGAGAAAAATCTTTATAAATATAGATGTTTAAGCCTTCTGGAGAAGCATGATTAGCTTAAATTTTATTTAGGATTTAAGTCAAATACATTTGATCAGTGTACAATATTTACAACATTCAATTTTGGCAACGGAAAGAAATCTTAGTTGTTTGATGCTTGAGAACCAGGTTCATTCTTGAAGAGGATTGCTGACAGTTTCAAACACAGACAGTTTATATCAAACTGTTGTGTCTTAAAAGCAACATTTCTAAGCTGTCAGACAAGCAAGAAACCTAACTAAGAAGAAAAACAGCTGAAAATATCATCCAATGTCCCCTTTAAAAACCCAAGTAAAATTTAGGAATCTCATACCTTGTTTGTTAGTTCTTTGGGTTTCTCTTCCATGGATTCCTGTAATAAAGAAATTGTGAGAAGTAACAAATAATACAGAGACCACATTAAATGCATCACTAACATGTCAAACCTTCATCATAGAATAAAATTATTGAGGAAATGACCTGTTCTCGGAGGTAGGACCTCTGTGGTCTGTCCTCATCGTCTGGTTTGTTTATCTCTTCAAGAGATTCTTTGGGTTCCTCTGGCACTGTTTCCTCCTGTACTGAGACTGAGGTCGCCTCAACCTCAACATTTTTCTCCTCTTGCTTTTCCTCCACTTTTTGCTCTTCCTTTTCCTTCCAAGAGTTGGTTTCTGTTGGAGGGAGATCATTTTTGGAGGACTCTTGTTCGTCGTTTCTAGAATTTGGCTCGTTCTCTGTGGCAGAACTAGTGGTTTCGGTTCCATTCGTGATGGTGGGATCAAGTTCCTTCTGTCTCTCCAAAGCTTCCTTCATCCTTTTCTGTCTCCTTTCTTCTCTTTTGGCAATCCTCTCCAGAAGAGCCTGGTCATCATCATCCTCCGCTGGTTCAGAACTAGTGATCAATGAAGGTGTCTCTGTGCTGAAAACAATACCATTAGAAGATGTAGACTTACAATGCATCCGGAAAGTATTCATAGAGCTTCACTTTTCCCACATTTTTTTATGTTACAGCCTTATTCCAAAATGGATTAAATTAATTTATTTCCTCTAATTAATTTATTAATTCTACACGCAAGCCCCCATAATGACAATTTGAAAAAATATATATTTTTTAATTGTTGCAAATTTATTAAAAATAAAAAATCTGAAAAATCACATGTACATAAGTATTAACAGCCTTTGCCGTGAAGCTCGAACTTGAGTTCATTCTTGAGAAGTTTCAGCAGCTTCATTAGAGTTCACCTGTGGTAAATTCAGTTGATTGGACATGATTTGAAAAGGCATACACCTGTCTATATAAGGTCACAGGGTTGACAGTGCATGTCAAAACACAAACCAAGCATGAAGACAAAGGAATTGTCTGTAGACCTCCAAGGCAGGATTGTTTTGAGGCACAAGGCTGGGAAAGGTTACAGAAAATTCCTCTGAATTCCTCAGAATTGCTCTGAAAGTTCCAATGAGCACAGTGGCCTTCATCATCCGTAAGTGGAAGATGTTTGGAACCACCGGGACTCTTTCTAGAGCTGGCCAGTGATCTAAGCTGAGTGATCAGGGGAGAAGGGCCTTAGTCAGGGAGGTGATCAATAACCCAATGGTCACTCTGTCTCCAGCGTTCTTCTGTTGAGAGAGGAGAACCTAACAGAAGGACAACGATCTCTGCAGCAATCCACCAATCAGGCCTGTATGGTAAAGTGGCCAGATGGAAGCCACTCCTTAGTAAAGGGCACATAGCAGCCCTGGAATTTGCCAAAAGGCTTCTGAAGGACTCTCAGACCATAAGAAACAAAATTCTCTGGTCTGATAAGATTAAAATTGAACTCTTTGGAGTGAATGCCAGGAGTTACTTTTTGGAGAAAACCAGGCACCACTCATCACCAGGCTGATACCATCTCACAGTGAAGCATGGAGGTGGCAGCATCATGCTGTGAGAGTATTTTTCAGCAGCAGGAACCGGAAGACTAGTCAGGATAGAGGGAAAGATGAATGCAGCAATGCACAAAGACATCCTGAATGAAAACCTACTTCAGAGTGCTCTTGACCTCAAACTAGGGCGACGATTCATCTTCTAGCAGGACAATGACCCAAAGCACACCACCAAGCTTGTGGCATCATATTCAAAAAGACTTGAGGCTGTAGTTGCTGCCAAACGTGCATCAACAAAGTAATGAGCAAAGGGTGTGAATACTTATGTACATGTGATTTTTCAGGGTTTTTATTTTTAACAAATTTGCAACAATTTCAAAAAATCTTTTTTTTCTGGGGTATGATTATGTGGTATTGTGTGTAGAATTTAGAGGATATAAATTAATTATGGACGGTTGAAATGTGGAAAAAGGGAAGCGCTATGAATACTTTCTAATGCACTGTATTTGTTTATGTTAAAGACACAAAACGTAAGATTTTGCAATTAAAATATCCAAAAACAACTAGAACAGTGCTATATTTTGCTGACTTGTGTACTAACATTATCCCAAATGTTTCAAGGAATGTTCAAATACAGAAAAAAAGCAGATTTAACTGGTGACACAGACAGTGTCCTGAGTCACCATGCTGATGAATGACGTCACGATTTCTGGTTTGGTTTTATTGGCCTTATTCTTCACGTACAAATTGGAATTTTATTCTCATTTCTATTTTTTTCTCATTCATTTCCATTAATTTTTAGACATGATTTTTAACTTGTTATGTTGCTTCACGGTGCAAACTGATATTTTTTCTCTATGCTCTTTATGTATAGTCATAAACACACTTGTTTGTAGAGCAAGTCGTTTGAGCATTTTCTGCCGTTTATTATTCCTAGACATGTCTCCCATAGGCAACTAAATGGAAAATTCTAAAACAATCAAACTTCCGCATTGAAGAATAAGGTCAATAGAAAACACGGTATCACTAAAGATGCTTTGCAGACGCTTTATTAAAGAATCTTAAAATGTATTTAACATGAAAAAAAAAACAGTGCAACTTCTTCTCCACATGACCACGACTGAATGAACCAGAAGCAGCTGACTGTAGCATAAAAAAAACTCAGCTGCTTTTGTACTGTGTCTAAACATTTCTTTAGCATCTTGTTTTGCTTTAAATTTCAGCCTTACTCTGCTTCATACTACCATGATAATGAATTTTGCATGCTGTACAGTAGCTCATCCATGAACATGATTTCTGCTCGAGAGCTGTAGATGTAATAGACTACCACTCCCAAGATTCCACACTCTGTCACTGCATCATTAAAATGTGCATTTGTTTGTTGTGAATATGTGTCCTTTAGCTATGAAAATTTCATAATGTGCATTTAAGTTTAGAATTTAAGCCCAGTTCGTAGGGAGGATGGCAATTATAATGTAATTTTGTACACCATTTTTTACTTTTGTTTTGCAATGTATATTTTTAATGGCATTTTTTCTTTAAAAACAAACTTTCAAGTTGTAAGTTTTGGAAAATGACACAATTCTAGTCACATGGGAGTTTGTGAAAATTAATTCATTGATTCTCCTTCGGCTATAGTCCCTTTATTCATCATGGGTCACCCCAGCGAAATGAACCGCTAACTTATCCACATAGGTTTTACACAGCAGATGCCCTTCCAGCTGAAGCCCAGTACTGGGAAACATCCATACACACTCATTCACAAACACTATACCCAACTTAGTTCATTCAATTCGCATATAGCATGTCTTTGGCCTGTTCTGGAGCACCCATGGGAAACCCACGCAGTAATGCCAACTGACCCAGACGGAACCAGAGACCTTGCTGTGAGGAGATACCGTGTTGCTCCTATTTCGTGAAAATGATGATTTGTATTTGTATTTGAAAACCAAAACCAGTCGATGTGAATGGTGTTTGTTTTGACAGCATTGCCATCTATATGTAAAAGTTTTTTTATATGCTAAAGGAAATTTATTGTGTAAACATAACCCATGTTGATTCAAATTCCATAACACATATGCAACATTAACAGTATAGAGGAATGACAACATATTTTTTTCAGCATTATAAATGCTTAAAGCACTGATAGCTAATCTGAATTCATCCTGACTTTAAAGAGCTCTTATGTAAGCATAAATCTATAGCTCAAAATATGTTAATTTTGGAAAAATTGTTAGAGGCATAAATGCAGAAATGTTCAATTCAGTTCAGTTTAGTTTAGTTTAATCACATTTTTTAAAGTTCCTACTAAGATTGGAGGTCTGCTACAATACACTCACACAAAACACAATTCTTTAGTTTTTTGGGGGACATTAATTCATTAATTTTTCTTCAGCTTAGTCCCTGGTCGCCACAGTGGAATGAACCGGCAACTATTCCAGCATGTTTTATGCAGCGGATGCCCAGCCGCAACCCAGTACTGGGAAACACTCATACACTCTCACAATCACACACACACACATTTATACTCTACAGCCAATTTTGTTTACCTAATTCACCTATTACGCATGTCTTTGGACTGTGGGGGAAACCAGAGCACCCGGTGGAAACCCATACGAAAAACAGGGAGACCATGCAAACTCCACACAGAAATGCCAACTGACCTTGCCAGGACTCTTCTAACCGGCAACCTTCTTGCTGTGAAGCAACAGTGCTAACTACTGAGCTACCGTGATGCCCCTTTTGGTGGACAACTGCTCAATCCACTTAAATTTGTAAAAACTAATACATCATAATTCCTTCATGTTGTCTCAACACAAATCGATTGTGTTGAACCCAGAATTTCTTTCAGCATAGCTTTACATTACTCAAAAAAATACTTTTGCTATTGTTGCTGCTTATTTTATTTAAAATGAGCTCAAACAACAAAATTTTGGAGATTTTTAGGGGGAATTTTGTTTTTTATGCTCAATCCACTTAAATTTGTTATGTTTACTTAATCCATTTGCGTTGGTAAAACATGAATGAATTGTGTGGAACAATGTTTTGAGAACATTGCATTCCATTAATTTCTTACATGTCTTGCAGTTGCAAAAATGGGTTTATTTTTGCAAGGCAGAAAATCAGCCTTTTCTCTCTACAGTATGTCAGGGATACGAACCAAAATCTCCCAGGCTTCAGAAACGACATTGTTTGGAGCTCAAAGCACACAATGTTCATCAAGCAAACTCAATACAAAGAAACTATGTCTATTTGTGCTAACGAGTAATACCTGTTGCTTTCTGTTGTAATATTACTGGACTCTTCATTTTCCATGTTTCGCAGGCGTTCCTGACGGGCTCGTCTCCGGCGCTCTCGAGCCGCCTCCTCATCATCATCATAAGAGTTCATCCTGTAGAGCCGATGGGACACAAAAACGTGAGTAAAGGCTCTCATTCTTTAGTGCAAATGCGGACACTGACAGATATATAAATGCTTCCTAGCTCAGCGCTGACAGAGCGTGTGGGAAATAACCTTCATAAACTTTACATCACCCTGCAAAGTCAATAATGATTACGTGACCAAATGTGATCTTGAAAATGACTCCACACTGATTGAGCTAAAATATAAACAATTTTAAAGGAACACTCCACTTTTGCTTTGCTAATAGGCTCATTTTACAAGTGATCTAGAGTTAAGTGGTTGAGTTTTTTTTTATCCCTTCAGCCAGTCTCCAAGTCTGGCTAAAGCACTTTAAGCTTAGCTTAGCTTAGCTTAGCTTAGCTTAGCATAAATCATTGAAACAGATTAGACGATTAGCATCTCTCACAATAATTTTATGCAGTGCTGTTGCCTAGCTGGGTACTATTTTCAGGTGCTACATAATATCATTGCGCCTGCTGCAGCCATGGTACAGCAGCAAAGTTCCAGAATGAGAGCGCAGTTCCTAGCCATATCAACCTAGAAAATGGCAACTTTTTATTTTTCAGAGGGCTTTAGTACACCACATAACTACAGAAGAGTGAAGGTTTGCATAGGAAAATTCTTAAAACACCTTTTTTAGCAAGAAAAACATTACCATACAAGAAAAATAAGCTTTAACAATACAATGCTGTTCATACAAATACACAATAAAATACAATAAAATATCAAATTTAAAAATTGAAAACTGTTCCTAGAAGTTCCTGTATTACTGTGGGAAAAGCATTGCAATATTTGGAGATTGTTGAACAATTTTTGTAGCCCATGAGTTTCATAAACAGTTTATTGCATTTATTTACATTTGGTTCACCAGCTTGCTTAAGAGACCATTCAGACTCGACTGTAATGAAATCTTTGCGTATACAGACAGAGGTTTGGATGGAAATCTGAGGAGAAAGCTTTGTTAGCATCCTAGCGTCACGGTAAATTAGCCAGACTGTAAACTTAGAAGCAAAATGTACTTTTGCTTGAACGCTGGTCTCAGATGTTGCACCCACAACACGCCTCTTGAGTGAGTTTGGCCTGTCTTGAGTTTGCTATGGCATGTTGGTGTTTATAAGCCAGCGAGGGCACTTGAAATGGCCAATTGACGGAGGATGGGTTTTATGTTTTCCCCTTCTCCTCTTCACTTCCCTTCCCAATCATTTGCAGATGTTGGAGATGGTAGAGAGAAACCCATAACAGGGACCACAATCCTGTTTCTGCGACTCGAGCGCAACAGCGGAAATCCGAAACAATCCGTTCCTCTCAGGGAGTTCCATAAGAAAAAGGTCATCCAAAAAGACAGTCAGATGGAGTATCTGTGATTTTCTTGGAAGAATAAGGTCTGTCTTCTGTAAGAAGTGTTGCTGGATGAATACAATAGCTTTTAGACCTCCAGTGCGGGCGGATGAAATGCAAGGAGAGACGGAGGGAGAAATCTCATCGTCTTGACAGATACTGAAACATTATGGCTGAATCTTGGAACAAAAGCAGCCGTCAAAACATTCCAAAGTCTGTGGAGTTTCCTTAACCTGCTGCAGGAGACATATAGTGCAGGACAAGCCAGATTCACATCGGATTGCCAGCGCGAATTTGAACATAAAAGTCACAATGCCACATAAAAATGCAGACTAAATCACTGTATGTCTGCTCTGGCTCACCGCGCCACATGTATTCAAATATATAGTTGTAACTGCATTAATCAATTTGCATAAAGATGTCTAAATTCCACTTCAGAAGCTCCTCTGTGCAACCTTTGAAGTGTAAATTTGGCATAGATGATGCCTGCTTTGACCCTTCTTGGCCCTTTGTATTAATGTAATGTATGTTTGTATTAAATGCATTCATGCCACATTTGAGCAGCATTAAAGAAGCTGTGTAAAGATGCCTAGATGCCACTTCAGAAGCACCTCTGTGCAACCTTTGTAGCGTAAACTGCTTTAACCCACCTCCTTGTATTAATAAACCACTAAAATCGCTGTTTAAATGCATTTGTGCCTTCTCTGAGCTGCATCTGTCTAAAGATGCCTACTGTAAATGTCACCTCAGAAGCATCTCTTTGCAACATTTATAGTGTAAATTTGGCATAGATTACGCCTGCTGTGACCAATCTCAGCCCCTTGTATTAATGTTTACAACTGAAATGCATTAGTGCTACCTCTGAGCAACATTAAAAAATCTGAGTAAAGATGTCAGAGTCATCAAAACGATGCCACCTCTTAGGTGCCACTGTGTGTCATACAGTAGATTGTGCCTGCTTGATCTGCCCCAGACTCTAGCACTGAAGTATACAACTGAAGTACACAGTATATAAGTGCATGCCACCTTTGAGCAGTATTTAATAATATGTATAAAGAATACCTAAATACCATTTCAGAAGCACAACTGTGCCACCTCTACAGTGTAAACGTATGCCTGCTTTAATCCACCTCAGCCAACCGGAACTAGTGTGTAATTGCAATCATGCCACCTCTGAGCAGCATTACACACTTCATGTTAATGCTCAAAAATGCAACTTCTAAAGTGTCTCTGTGATACATTTGCAATGTAAAGCCACTAAGATTTATATGTACATCTCCCTTATCATTTTATGATTCCTTCTTTTTACTATATAAAAAATTATTTAATGTCCCATATGTCACGGTCACCAGCGATCTCCTCAGTCAGAGATCGCTGGTTGATTCACAACTCAGCACAGCTTCCTTCACTTAGTCCCGTAATCACCACTAGCACCTTCACATTAATGTTAATTGGTCACAGCTGTTTCCCATCACCGTGCACTCCATTTAAGCTCACTCCTCACAGCACTCAGGGTCCGGGCTCGTTCCTACGAAACGGACTCTGAGTGTGCTCCCTCCGAACACTCTCATGTGATAGAATTATCTGCACTTACCTTAGCGTTGAATTAGTATAGTCTTCCAAGTCTTCCAAGTCTTCAAAGTCTTCCAAGTCATCAAAGTCATCAAAGTCTTCCAAGTCTTCCAAGTCTTCCAAGTCATCAAAGTCTTCCAAGTCTCCAAAGTCTTTCAAGTCTTCCAAGTCTTCAAAGTCTTCCTAGTCTTCAAAGTCATCCAAGTCTTCCACGTCATACAAGCCTTCCAAGTCTTCCACGTCATACAAGCCTTCAAAGTCTTCCACGTCATACAAGCCTTCAAAGTCTTCCGAGTCATCCAAGCCCTCCACGTCTTCCAAGTATTCCAAGTCTTCAGTCTGTGTGCTTCCCACCGCCTGTCCTGTCACCCAAGTCTCCAGTCTGTGGCCTGTGTAATCCTCTGTCTGTCCTCAGTGTATCGATCCACCAGTCCTGTCATCCACGTCTTCAGTCTGAGTGTATTCATCCGCCAGTCCCGTCCTCCAAACCTCCAGTCTGTGTGTATACATCCGCCAGCCACGTACCCAAAGTCTCCTGTCTGTGTTAACCATCTGTCGATACCGTCTCCCGAATATCCAGTCTGTGGTCTGTGTGTCCTCTGTCTGCCCTCAGGTGTTCATCTGTTCGTCCATTCCCCCGATTCTTCCATCTGTGGTCTGTGGATCATCCATCTGTCCTCCGTCGTGATATCTGGTGTGTGCTGTCCAAATCCCCGTCGTCTTCCCATATCCTTCTGGCAATCCCCTGTGTGTCCAGTATTGTCTTAATAAACTGTTGTGCACTTGAATCGTCCCGTCTACCAGTCTGTTTCATAACACCATAACTAATGTACACTACTCAAAAACAAATTCCAACATTTCCGCAAAGCTCCAAAAAATGAACACAGAGGCAGTAAAACAGAAACAATTGTTTTTATGTAACTTGGGATTGAAGGTAATAATTTTAAAGAAAATTGGGAAAATGTCATGAAAAAAATATATGTTTAGTCTTTAAAGGTAATACAGAATTCCACTATACTGTAAATATACACATATAGTTGAAATCAATATTAGCCCTCCTATAAAATTATAAATATAAAAAAGAGTCCAAAAGCACAATTGCAGTCAATCAGTGGTAAGGGGCGTGTCTTGTAACAATAGCTAGTGTTACCAGATATAGCTGATTTTCTAGCCTAAAACTGCCCCAAACCCACCCCAAAAATTTGATAAATATTTGATTTAATTTTTATTATATAATTTTTTATATCATCAATTTGTTTCAAGACCACCCAAATTTTGTCAACCTACCTAAGCCGTTTTTTACTTACACAATCAAGTTCAAAACAGCCCAATTTGCCTGGAAAACACCCAATCTGGCGACACTGACAATAGCAGATATTTTAAAAAGTTGAATTGTGGGCGGGCGCCACGGTGGCGTACTGAGTAGCAAGTTCGCCTCACAGCAAGAAGAACGATGGTTCGAGCCCCGGCTGGGTCAAAGTGGCATTTCTGTGTGGAGTTTGCATGTTCTCCCCGTGGTTGCGTGGGTTTCCCCCGGGTGCTCCGGTTTCCCCCACAAGTCCAAAGACATTTGGTATAGGTGAATTGGGTAGGCTATATTGTCCCTAGTGTATGAGTGTGAATGTGTGTGTATGGATGTTTCCCAGAGATGGGTTGCGGCTGGAAGGGCATCCGCTGCGTAAAAAATATGCTGGATAAGTTGGCGGTTGATTCCGCTGTGGCGACCCCGAATTAATAAAGGGACTACGCCGACAAGAAAATGAATGAATGAATGAATGAACTGTGGGCCTGTTTGTTTAAAAAGATCTATATATTTTTTTAAAAATCAACATATTTTTTAGATTTATTTTAGAATATATATAAGGTAAACTTGAGCCTTTTTAAGTAAACATGACTAAATTAAAGATGATAATCAATATATATATATATATATATAATTTTAGTATAAAAAAATACAAAGGTATAAAAGTGTTCCTTTAGCGTTCCTTTTATCATGTGACTAAGCATGCATCAGTAATTAATTAATATTCAAAGAACTGATATATTATTATGGAACAAGATGAAGAAAAAGAAACTTAAAACCACACAACAGTTTTTTTTACAATATATTTGATCATTGATTTTAAGAAAATGAAACTGGACAGGGCGCCACGGTGGCGCGTGAGTAGCACGTTCGCCTCACAGCAAGAAGGTCGCTGGTTCGATCCCCGGTTGGGGCAGGACCCGGTTGGGCCAGTTGGCATTTCTGTGTGGAGTTTGCATGTTCTCCCCGTGGTTGCGTGGGTTTCCTCCGGGTGCTCCGGTTTCCCCCACAGTCCAAAGACATGCGGTACAGGTGAATTGGGTAAGCTAAATTGTCCATAGTGTATGTGTGTGAATGAGAATGTATGAATGTGTTTCCCAGAGATGGGTTGTGGCTGGAAGGGCATCCGCTGCGTGAAACAAATGCCGGATAAGTTGGCAGTTCATTCTGCTGTGGCGACCCCGGATTAATAAAGGGACTAAGCCGAAAAGAAAATGAATGAATGAAAACTGGACAGAATTATGAAGATATCTTTCAGAAGTGGTAGTGCTGAAAGTATTAAATGAGCAAATGCATGTCAGAAATATGCTGACGCATCTGCGAACTGTTTAATCAAGCACAAGGGATATATGGGCGATGTCACGATCACTTCCCTTGACAGAAAAATATACGACTGTTTTGAACTGGAAACCACGACGGGCAGCTGTGATTTGGGGGAGTTTAGATTCTTTCGCATCAATAATTGTCATCGCAAATATTTCTTTTCCAGATATGACTCCAATAAAGTTTGTTTTCTCCACTACAAAGCCGACCGTGGATGTGGTGGAAATGCCTTGAGGTTTCTTTCTTGAGACTCATCCATCTCAATAAAGCACATCCGAACCCAACGGCAGACTGAAATATTAAATATGAGAGGAGAAATCTCTTGCCTCACACAGAGTTTAACATGAGAGTGTCAGAATTCATCATTTCTCCAGATGAAAGCTGCTGTTGTGTAAGGTCTGCTGGGATTTGGCTCCACTATCAACTGGATTATTCAAGTCATTTTATCAAAGGTTTCATTTCTTTTTTAGCTCTGATTGTTTCCACAATGAAGGCTTAAAGGTGATTTTAATTTGCAGTGTGTCATTTTTTTTTTTCAATAAACGTTCTCATAGACAAATTGGCACAGACCAACGAGACTGAAGGCCAATGAATGCTAATCTTTTAACAAATGAGTTTAAAACAAGTTTTCTAACAAATGTTTGGATTTCTAAGGTTTTAATATTTTTTTTTAATTAGTATTTTTAAAAAGCATTTGGCGACACGGTGGCGCAGTAGGTAGTGCTGTCGCCTCACAGCAAGAAGGTCGCTGGTTCGAGTCTCGGCTGGGTCAGTTGGCATTTCTGTGTGGAGTTTGCATGTTCTCCCCGTGGTTGCGTGGGTTTCCTCTGGGTGCTCCGGTTTCCCCCACAGTCCAAAGACATGTGGTATAGGTGAATTGGGTAAACTAAATTGTCCATAGTGTGTGTGTGTGAATGAGAATGCATGGATGTTTCCCAGAGATGGGTTGCGGCTGGAAGGGCATCCGCTGCGTAAAACAAATGCTGTATAAGTTGGCGGTTCATTCCGCTGTGGCGACCCCAGATTAATAAAGGGACTAAGCCGAAAAGAAAATGAATGAATGAATGAAAAAGCATTTTTAATATAAATATAAAATAATTATGAATTTAACTATTCATTCATTTTTCTTTTCGCCCCTTTATCAATAAGGGGTCGCCACAGCGGAATGAACCGCCAACTTATCCAGCATATGTTTTACAAAGCGGATCCCCTTCCAGCCGCATCCTTTGTACTGGGAAACACCCACACATTCTCATTCACACACATACAGTACACTACGGACAATTTAGTTAACCCAATTCACTTATAACAGGAGCACTCAATGTGACCTTCTTGTTGTGAGGCGACAGTGCTAACCACTGAGCCACTGTGTCACCCTATTATCATCATAAATTATATAAAAATTCTAACTTTTTTTCAAGCTTGGCATGTTAATAACTTAAGTTAGAAATTGTAAGAAACACTGTAAAAAAATGTTGGGAAATGTCAACTGACCCAGCTGAGGCTCAAACCAGCGACCTTCTTGCTGTGAGGTGACAGCGCTACACACTGCGCCATAGTAATTAATTCTAAAAGTAATTTTATCAACCTTACTTTGTCATTAAAATGTATCATATTTTAATTCTTAAATGTTTCTAAATATATAATAATGAATCTTAAAATATTATTCCAAGTTATTGTAGCATCACTGAAATGCAGCTGTATTTTTAATAATTGATTACATTCTTAAAAATTATTATTAAATGTATTTTTTAATTATTCATTGTTTTGTTGTTATATTAGTGTATCAGTAATTATGCTTTACTTAATTTTTATAAACTATATATAATTATATTACATTTAGTTCTACAATAATAATAGTAATGATAATAATATTAATAATTACACAACACTTAAAATAAAATTATTAATAATATAATAATTAATAATTGAATGTTGTTTAATAACACAAATAATAATATATACATTAAAATAATAGTCTTAGAAAGTCTAAAATATAAAATTATTTATTTTGAATTCTATATATAATTAAACAGTATATGATATAAACATTATATATAATGGTGCCACGGTGGCGTAGTGTGTAGCATGTTCGCCTCACAGGAAGAAGGTCGCTGGTTCACATGTGGTATAGGTGAATTGGGTAGGCTAAATTGTCCATAGTGTATGTGTGTACATGAGTGTGTATGGATGTTTCCCAGAGATGGGTTGCAGCTGGAAGGGCATCCGCTGCGTGAAACATATGCTGGATAAGTTGGCGGTTCATTCCGCTGTGGCGATTAACAAAGGGACTAAGCCAAAAAGAAAATGAATGAATGAATGAATGAATATATATAATAATATATATAATAATTACACAACACTTAGAATAAAATAAGCTTAAAATGTTGTTTAAGAATACAAAATATTAATAAATATAATAAAAATAATAAGTCAAAAAAGTCTTAAAAAGTTTTTTTTTAAATCTTCTTTATGAGGACATTTCAACATCTCTGACTTAATATAATAAATGAATTATTAAATAAATTCTAAATTAGAAATTAAAAGCAAATTAATCTTAGAAGAAGTGTCAGACCTCTCTTAATAACATTTATGTTTACGCATACTGATAAATGATTAGAAATCAATTGACTTCTCCTCATACTCTTATCCTTCTCCATCTAATTATTTATCACAAGGACTGTAGTATAAAAGTAAAAATACCCCAGAAAGTAAACACTGTAATCTTCTCAACCCTAAATATTGAGACAGAAAAGCATGGAAAGTGTGAAGCTGACAGTGTGTGTTATCATTGCAGCAGATCCACAAACAACACAAAACTGTTCAGTCTCACTCCAGCCTGTGTAAAATCAAGGTCACCTGCGCTGTCAGTCATGTGTGCTGTTAGCATGTGCTCTCAGGAGTGTAAAATGAAGAGCAGAGTATCTGTAATGTGCAGTCCTTCACATCTGCAGATCAGGCCTTAAATGGAGCTCCGAGAGAACAAACTATAAACACTCTCAGCAAACCGCTGCGCACTTCAGTCGCGCTAATACAAGCTTTCTGCATTTCAGGAATTAATATGAGGGGAATAAAGTTTTGGATGACCATTTTAAAAGTCCATATTTTTCGTATGACTTCATGCTTTTCAAGCAGTTCTTAAAATAAAGACGGATAGCAAAAGAAGGCTTGTGTAAAAGCAGGCACACAAGAATAAATCTGATATGGTTTAGTAAACATGGAATAATTGACATTTACTGTGTACAAAATTACCAATGATGCAATGCTGTTTCTTTTTTAATGGTATTGAACAGTTTTGCTTTAAAAAAATGAAATGTTTACTGTGATATATGAAATACTGTAAATATTCCATATTATATAAAGACTATATAAATAATATTTGAATATTGAGTGTGTGTGTTTATACACTCACTGGTCTCTTTATTAGGTAAACCTTACTAGTACCGGGTTGGACCCTTTTTGCCTTCTGAACTGCCTTAATCCTTCATGGCATAGATTCAACAAGGTACTGGAAATATTCCTCAGAGATTTTGGCCCATATTGATAGCATCATGCAGTTGCTGCAGATTTGTCAGCTGCACAAACATGATGCAAATGTCCTGTTACGCCACATTGCAAAGGTGCGCTATTGGAGTGAGTTCTGGTGTCTGTGGAGGCCACTTGAGTACAGTGAACAAGAAACCAGTTCTAACCCTACCATCTGAATGTCACAGCAGAAACTGCTACTCATCAGACCAGGTAACATTTTTCCAATCTTTAATTGTCCAATTTTGGTGAACCTGTGCGAATTGTAGCCTCAGTTCCCTGTTCTTGGCTGACAGGAGTGATACACGGTGTGGTCTTCTGCTGCTGTAGCCCATCCGCCTCAAGGTTTGACGTGTTGTGCGTTCAGAGATGCTCTTCTGTATACCTCGGTTGCAACGAGTAGTTATTTGAGTTAGGATCTATCTGGAAAATGTTGGGAAACTGCAGCGGATTGTCTTGACCATGTCCACATGCCTTAATGCATTGAATTGCTGCCATGTGATTGGCTGATTAGAAATTTGCATTAACGAGCAGTTGGACAGGTGTACCTAATAAAGTGACTAGTGTGTATACCTGTCCATTATATATTATATTTCAAGAGTTCACACTTAGCTGGTGATGTAATATAAGCTTGTTTGTCATGCTGTCCCAGGAGAGAGCCCTGAGCTCAACTAATCCTCGAACCCAGGGCTCCCCTCCGTTCGTAGAGCGAGGGGGGAGCTTGAGCTTAGGTAGATCTCAAACTCCCTGTCTGCGGTAGCTAAGGGAACACTTGAGGAGGTAGAGAGTTAGACAAGTGCCTGAATTGCTTAAACTGTTAAGAAACAATTTATATCTTTGGATGGTGGGAGGAAACCAGAGGACCCAAGGGAAACCCACACGGACACGGGGAGAACATACAAACTCTGCACAGAAACACCCACCAGCCTGGCGAGGACCGGGGCTGGCAGTGTTCTTACTGTGGGGCAACAGAGCTAACCACTGGGCCGCCGGGCTGCCCGATCTAAGAAAAAGAGGAGGAGGGGGAGGAAAAGGGGGTTTTCTTCCATACGAAGATAAATGTAAAGTGAAACTGTGATTATTTATAGTAAATGGGTAAACATTTGATTGAAGATCATGATTAGTTAATGTGAGACCAGCCGTGGTAAATCACAAGCACGTGATCCTCTCGAAATTAGTTTATGAATAAACTTCACTTAATCATATTAAAAATATGTGTAATAAATATGCAAAAACTATAAAATAACAAATAATCATGTATATATTACAGTATATATTGTATTAGATCATATTAAACTCTTGATGTGATATATATGTAAAATTCATTTAAAAAAACAACTATATATAATAATGAAATAATTACTAATAACAAATCAATTATTAATATTATTTTTAAAACAATACATCATTTTTTATATTGGAAATCTATTATTAAAAGAGTACCATTTTATATTCAAAATAATCATACAAGATAATTACATTAAAACAGGCTTTACTTCATTACGTACAATTTCAATTTCAGTTTTAATTTCAACTTCTTGCTCTTGTGTTTTGACATTAAATCTATAGTAAACCAACAAGTGCACTTGCCATCTGCCAGTCAAACTATTCCTGGCCCCAAAAGAAAGCATCAAAGTCCTAAAAATATCTATTGTGCATCTGTCTAGAATCAGTTTTTATCTGGATTTACTCTACCGACCCGTCAACTATAACAAAGCGGCATAAACAGAGGAAGACATTTACAAGCACGTCAACCTTTATAAGGAAATAGAAAAGCCAGCAGAGAAACGGTTGTTTAGAGCACACAGACACAACCTGGCCAGAGTCTCACAGCCACCATTAAACTCATCATCAGGTTGACAGTGATCTCATCTTTACTGCATCAGCTAAACGTGATGGAATTAGCTCATAATGAAACAAATTGAACATATTAAGTTTTAAAATGTGCTGCAATTAGTATAATTTTGAACTGACAACAACATGATGTTCTACTCAGAGTTGATCACGTCTTCAGACTCGGGATTGTACATTTCTTGTAAAGCCTAAATAAATGGGCATTGGTCAACAGTCTTCAGATGCTTAAACAATTCAGTTGACAAGCTGTACTCATAAAATTTACTGAGATAAAAGATTTACTGCGATTTAATCATAACTTTTTTAAAGTTGGAATCATGACATGAATGCATCTTTAGGTTTTTTTCAAGCACTTCTCTTATCTGGCCATATTAGTCAGAATCTCAAGAAGCAGTTTTAAAGGAATAATGCCGTGTTCAAGTTCTCCTGGGATGTTTGTACTTAGGACTTGACAAGTCATAAATACTGTATAACATCAGATGCATTCAAATCACAATTTCAAATCACTTGTTTTGATAAATGACAAGAGCAGGGTTTGTTAACTCTGCTTATAGAAATTGATGATCAGATGTGTTTTGCGTTTAAAATATATATATTTTTAAATAATTTATGAAGCCACTTTAAAGAGCCCCTATTATGAGCTTGTATGCAGTGTGTAACACAGCTCTAAGTGAAGTGAAATGTCCAACTAAGGCTTAAATCTGAAAGTGCACAGTGTTTAAAACTATTGATTCATCTATAAAAGAATCGACTCATAGTTCCTCAAACGAATCGCCGTGCTTACGAGTATTTAGCCGTTTCGGCATAATGTGAACACGAAACATAAGCCCCGCCCATTTGTGCGCGCGCAGCTCCGGGAGATTCGAAACCCCCCACCCCACCCACATACAACAGCGGCGAGCAAAGGTTGCCAGATTGGGCGGTTTTGAATTTGATTGTGCAGGTAAAAACCTTTTGGATAGGGTTTGGACTGGAATCAGTCAGCTACATCTGGCAACACAGAGAAGAGCACTGTAGCAGACATGTGCTCGGCTGGATATTGGAAGTGTGCAGATAAACCAGAGATGAGACTGTGAAGAGACAGTGGTTGAGGTTTATTTCTGCAGAAATGCCTCAGCATTATAGCCCCAGCCTTGTGCTGTGTTCCCTTTGAGGAGTGCTTCTGAAATCTACACGCTTAAAATGGAGGATTAAGATGGCCTGCTATCCAAAAAGTGTTGAGTAAGTGTGATTAAAACGGTTGCCTCTTTGTTTTCTCTAGCTTGTAAATGATGCATTTAATTGTGTTTTGTAACTTTTGACCGCTTGTAGTGTATCTGGTTAACTTGTATTCTCATATCGCGTCTAAAAGCACGTTGTAAACGCGACGCGTGACGCTTTGTTTACGGATTCAAATGCGTTTGTGAGCTCGTGTTTCACTGCTGTTTGTCATTGCTATGGCTACATCAGCTCTCCTACACACGTGCGGCGGTCCTGTTTCATAATGGTTCAGCTTTTGCCGCTGTGTCATTGTTTTTAATTCTGGTTAAGAAAAGAGCGATGTGCTGGGAAACCAGGGGGTTAGTTTCGGGGCTGAGGTGTCTGAAATAGGGGCGACTCCCGGGAAAAACGAGTGTTGGCAGACATGCTCACACACTATGGCTACAATATTGATAAGCCGTGGTGGGCATTCTCTCGCGCTGAATGATGTCGACCAATCGCAACAGACTGGGTCATCGGTCCAATCAGTGCAGTTTAGCATCGCGCTAAGGAGGAGTTTTGGAACAAATGAATCGCTGAATGATTCATATAGGAGTCGCTGGGATAATGAGGTAAAAATAAATGCAAATTATAAGACAATGAAAGTGTTTTTTGACCATGCATGCATATCAGCCTGCTGTTGCAGACCCCAAAACCAAAATATGACCCTTTTTAATGTATAATAGGGGCTCTTTAAGCTCACTTTAAAAAATAATCACTTAAAATACAAAATCACTTACTTATAGCAATTCCAACATTGCATGAATTTGGTTTCCCCAAATCACTTCCCTCATCTTCCCCCGCAACCATTACCATTGACTGAGCCAGTGATGCCCATAGATTTATAGATTCATCGATTGCTTAATGTGGCCCAGTTGATAATGAAATTGATTGACAGCAAATTCAGCCATAACGTTTGTGTAAATTAACAGATGTGTGACTTACTTCTCTGTCTCCCGCTGCATCTCTTCTCGCTTTTGTCGTCGTAACTCTCGGCGACGCTCGAAATCAAAATCCTCATCCATGATGATTTACACAGAGCTCTTTGGGCACAAGCTGAAAGAGAGAGACAGACAGTCAGACAGTGTAGGATTTATGAAGATTTCAACTGTTAAGATTATCTTTGTCAGTTGTTTTACCAGGACCACAGCATTCCTGATTAAACATTGCCACACATTCAACTTCCAGCTTCTTAACTCATGGAAATAATGTTTACATCAAATCAAATAAATAATAATAATAATAATAATAATAATAATAATAATAATAATAATAATAATAATAATAATAACAAATATATCATGCTTTTCAGATTAAGCACACAGCTGAACAACTGCTAAGTGCACTTTTAATTTGAACATAAATGTTTATCAATGGAATAATGAATAAATACAGTCTTATTTTTTTTCAAGAAAAGTTGAGTATTTGATATAAAAATCCCATATTGTGTTAGTGAAGGCAATTTGCCTTCACTAACACAAACAACAACAGTTGAATGATTGAATCTAAATACGTACATGACAGCTTGGTAAATTGGTGTTTAGCTGATACAGTTTAAAAACATTTCCCTGAACACTATCCTCATCTGTTATTGGTCATATTTGTCACAATCACCAGCGATCTTAACTCCTTAGATCGCCGGAAAACACGCACTATCACATAAGAACTACAAATACGGCATTTTCATCTCCATACATGCAACACAGACACACTCCTACTTCAAGTCACCACTGATTGCACACACACGACCTGAGGATCGTCAAGGACCGATTACACACACTATTTAGTCCACACAAAAACACTCACTGTTGCTGAGTCTTGTTTACTTCATGTGACATTACAATGCATTTCCTTGGTCTTGGTTTCCCGTGTTTCTACCTTCGCCTTGCTATCTGTTTATCCCTGCCTGCCGCCAGCCTTTTGACTCCTTGCCTGTTCTTGATTATGTGTCTGCACTATTTTTATGCATATGTTTACTCCTGTTGACCATTACTTACCTAATTTCGCTAATAAACCTGCATTTGGTTCCAAACCTCAGTTGTCAGTGTCACATCCCCGTGTTACAATATTTTCAGGCATCCAGAACAAGAGCAAGTAGCATTTTTAACGATCAACACCTTCATCTCCTTTGTAAACAAACTTTAGCTCATGCAAAGCAAAACAATATATTCTCAATTTAAAAGTGATTCTAAATTCATAATGTTAGGATTTCATTAAAATTTCATTGAACATTAATTAACATTGATCATTTATTCCTTCACTGTGTTTGAGTGTCACTCCCAGACCTACACTGCTGAAATCTGTTGAATGTAATCCAGTGGCTCTTCGGGTGGTCAGAGAGCACTTCAACATCCGTGACAAGGAAGTTGGCCGAATAATTCTGCTTTAGATTTTACAGTCTGTCTCTCTGCAAGACACCATCCCCCATTTTATATGATAATACCTTTGCGTCGATATGGGAACAATTAGGCTGATGGTGTCACAAAGCCTGTTCTGTGTTCGACTCTTTATATCACATGTGTGTAGCACCGGTCCAGACAGAAACCGCCCAGCAGGCTAGAGGTGAGGGGACTTGTTGGACGGCTGCTTCCACTGGAGCTGCAGGCATGTTTGGTTTGGCTTTCCTCCAGAGACAGAAGAACAAGGCTGTTGCACCAATCAAAGGAGTCTCCATATGTGCAAGTCCTGTAATGGTGACCTCATGTGAGCTTTCATGAACCCTCTTAACCCCTGCTGACAGCCTGTCACATCTGTCAGCGGAAGTGCTGATGTGCATTAACCACTAGGTTTAATGCACTGCACCTATGCATCAGGCAATATGTATGCAATTTCCTACATTTGCATTGGGTTTTGTGAAAAAGAAACTAGATGTGAGAAAGTGTTGGTGATCCCAGTGGCAAACTAGTGAAACGATTGAATTACACCTGAAAATTTTCACTACATTTATCAAATAATCAACAAACAAAAGAACATTTTTAAGACTTTGTCAGTTTTACAGATTAAATTTGTGCACATTCCTGCACAAATTAGCTGCGTCTGAAATCGCCTATTACTCAGTAGGTACTACATTTAAAATTGAATTTACAACTCGACCATCAGAAAAGTACATTCTATAGAATGTGAGCAGGATGAATGGAACTTGGATGTACTACACTGGCCATTTTGTCATGATCATGTGACCTACCCGCGTCAGTTGCTTTGCTTCACTACCATTCATGAATTCTCTCTCGAAGCATTATGGGATAGAATAGCATCCATTGAATGAGCACTTCAGAATCTCGCCAGAAGAAGTAGGTTATCCAGGTACTTCTGGTCTACTGTGTTTCGAATTCTATGAATTCGAACATACTTCTTGGCTCACATACAGTTTTAGCATACGATATACAGTAGTATGGAAGTTTCGGGTGCAGCAATTGTTTAGCAAAGAATCCAGAGGACAAGAATGTACCAATATAGATGACCAAAGGTTTCCATTTTCCTGAGTCAGTCCCAGTTTTTGGTGTTTAGTCCCCAGGGCCTCTAGTGAGGGCTGTACAAGTAAACCTCACTACCCTGATCTCATGAGGGTCACTAAAAAGAATGCCTAATGCCTTTAACTTTTTCGTAAATGGACACATAATGTGGAAAAAAAAATTCCAAGCCAGAATCTTTGTTTAAAATCCTACACAAGGTGAGTCAATGAGGAAGGTAGACATTGGTGCCGTGACCCAGATGTGAGAGAGGTTTAGGGGTGAGTGAAAAAAAAGACCAGTTAGATAGAGCTCTGCAAGTAAACCTCACTCCCCTGATCTCAAGAGGTGTACTAACTGCGCCAATAGCTTCATATGCAGTGCACTGACATTGATTTTCGTGCATCTTGAGTTCGAATCCCAGGTCGCAGATCTTATATATATAAATGAGTAAACAAACAAGGTTGCTAAAGATCTATACTGTAACTCCCTTTTTTTAAAGAACCTGCTTCTCATGCCAGAATTAATGTTTTGAATCCTGCTCAGAGTGGGCCAAGTAAGAGCTGTTAAATTGGTGCCGTGACCTAGACAGGAGTTCAATGTCTCCTTAACCAAAGACACCTGATTCAGATCATCAGCTCATTAGCAGAGACAGAAAGACCTGTAATGGGTGTGACAGACAAAGGAGACATCCAAAACATGCAGTGCTGGTGATCCTCCAGGAACATGGTTGAAAAACACTGCACTAGAGGATATGTCCTTTTTAATATTTCTGTTCAAATCCTAGTTTAGAGTGATTAGTACTGGAGGGATTACACAGACATCTTGAAACTTCTCCACTAATTACACTACTGCTGCATCTATAAAAGAACAACGACTTTAAAGACATGGTCCATGACAATCCCACAAATGCCACTGGAGGTGACAAATGGCAAATATTTTTTGTATTGTACTTACTCTATATGTGATATTTAACTGATATTAAAATATCGGAAAAAAAAATAAAGGATTCAAAACCTTTTTAAATAAAAAATGAATTTCATTAAACATCACAAATTACATAAACATTAATTGACAATTAATAAACACAAACATACAAAAATGCTTTGTGTCCCTATTAAAATTAGCAAGTAAGTGAGATTTCAATGGTGTTTTGACCACTGCGCTCTGAAAATGTCCCTTGTTTTCATTTCAGAAATTCAGCTTAACAAAAAACACTGAAGCAGAACATGATAACAGATAGTATTTCTGTGTGTTAGGACAAAACAAGGCAAATTTAAGAAAATTAACATCTTTGGGAACATATGGGAACATTAGAGACTTAAGGAATTTTCCTACGCAAAATAGCTTTTAAAATGAATGGTGGTCTCATACCATATACAGGAATACAAAAGAGTTTTCTTCAATCCAATTTCCTTTTTCTGTTCTTCTTACCTCTTTACATTTAATTACAAAATGCTTTTGGGTACATTACACATTTCTCAGACTCTCTTTCTCTGTCCAGTCTTCCTACCACAAGGTATGGTGGAGTCCACAAATCATTTCCACATGACAGAGACAGAGAACATATTCTAATTTACACATCTGTGACTGATTCCAGGACCTAGGCAGTTTGCCCTTTCCATGGTTTTTATTTTTTACTGTGTTTGTTTGGACCAGACTCTACTAGTACGATCAACATAATGCCTTTGCTCTATTCGGATGGGGAGAAAAAGCTTGAAATGAATCTCACTAGAACTTTTACATTACAGTCTGACATATGATGACCAAACCCATTAAAAAAGATTGATATACTGTATCTCAAACCCACAATGGAAGCTTGTTTGTCAGGAAGTCAGCATTTTAGAGCCGCTACCACCCAGGTAAGATTGGGTTGAAGCCGTTTACAATGACATAACGAGCTGTCTAGTGGCTTTTCAATAAAGCTTTATTATGTGCCGACAGGACCAAAGTGTGGAGCCAGAATACACATCAGGGTGGGATCTACATTCAAGCCAAAACCAACGAAAGCTGTGCAAGATGTTGAAACCATTTTCTTGTCACTGATAGAGTACCTGTTTCCCATTTGATTTATTCACTTATTCAGACCAGTAGATACAGTGCATGAGAAGGAATTCACAATTTGTATAATCCACAGAGTTAAATTTTTTACTCCAAAAATGAATAACTGGTTAGTCACTACTTGTTTTTATAAGTAATAGTTTTGCAAATTCCTTGACAAGAGTAATTCATCATACTACACTTTGCCAAAATTGGCATAAACTGTGAGGAATGGGGGGAGTAGGAAGAAGTTTACCTGCACTGAGGGTACCTGCGAGCGGTGATGGAGGTATGAAGCCAGGTAAGGGGAGCAGAGAGCCATGTGCAATACATTCGGCTCCAGATGCTCCAGAATGATAAAGAGTGACGAAAGTGAGAGATAAGAGAGGACAATAAAATTTTTTCAAGGTTTTGTTTGTGGGTCCATGAGAGGCTGCTACTTCATCATTACAGTTCATGTTAGCCAATCACTATCCTAGCTAATCATCGTCCCAATTAAGCCCAGGAGCAAAGAGAAAGAGGTGCTGGATTGAGTGGAGATTGAGTGATGGAGAGATTGAGTGGGATGGAAATCTTGCTGCATTTATCACACTGTATCGTTTTAAATGATCCTAAGCACGTGTCGCTTGTCAGACTGCACAAACATGGTCCCCATGTTACACTGTAAGATCTCAGTTGTCATATTGTCATACTGAAGGACAATGAAGAACATGAAAAAAAAATAGCGTAGTATGTAAACTAAACTAGTATGATGGCATGCATCTGTGACACATTCACAAACCTGCATACTAAAATGATGCATAACTGAATAAATCAATGATGAATACTATGATGCATTTATGCATACTAAATGATGCATAGATAATAATCTAAGTCGGGCTCATTGTGGATACGTACTTATGACTACATTTCTGGGAGATGCAAAATATGTACCCAGAGGTACGTCTGTTTGCAGTTTGTCTTTTCACAAAGGCTACTTTGTACATTTTTGATAATCTCAAATTTCTCTTGCATGTGCCATTTGCACATTCTCTTCTACCATAAATATGCTGTAAAGCCGATCAATTTACATTTAAGCCTACAAGCTTTTTGTTGACTAACCGACTGACCCACCCACCCCCTTCCCTAAAGGTACATACTTGTTGTTTCCCAGAAACATAGACTAGTGTACATAACCGCAATAAGCCTGTGTTTTTTCTAACAGCCTGTTTTGACATTTCCCGCCGTGGTTTTGTGTTGTCATGCTGATCGCATCATCAGATTTAAGGCAAGGCAAGGCAAGGCAAGTTTATTTATATAGAACATTTCATACACAGTGGCAATTCAAAGTGCTTTACATAAACAGAAATAAAATTGAAGTATAAGAAAATAAAATAATTAAAAAAAACTGATAAAAACAGATTAAAATGAGTTAAGACAAGTTATAAAAGAATGAAAAGAAAAGAAAGACAGAATAGTGCGATCTGTCGGACGTAGCACAGTGCTCATTCAGTAAAGGCACAGCTAAACAGATGTGTTTTCAGTCTTGATTTGAATGTACTTAATGTTGGAGCACATCTGATCTGAAAGGCCACTGTGTAAATTTTTGATGATCTCAATTTTCTCTCGCATGTGCCATTTGCACATTCTCTTCTACAGTTCTCTTCTACAGTACAAATGTTGAAACAGTTTTTCTCTTCCTCGTTTTAATATTGAGACACACTGTGTGCAAAATTGCCGCTACAGTTTGTTTACATTTGCTGTGAGAATTCATTTCAAAGCGCGGGATAGTGAAAGTGTCGCAGATGAATGACGTCAAACTCCAGGAGAGTTTTCTTCCTTGTTTGGCGCATCTTTATTGTCGTTCAGTCTGACATTATGACGGCTGAGATCTTACAGTGTGTCATGTGAGCCATGTTCGTGCAGTCTGACATGCTATAATCGTTCAGGATTATAAAAAATCTCAGTGTGAACTGGCCTCACCTGGAACCATTCTTCACCAGGTTTGAACCCTGTCATTACTGTCTGCTCTGCTCCATTTCACAAGCCCATTTGCATACATGGTGAGCTATTGGGCAAACTGATAAAGCAGTCTATACATTGGTAAGCATTTAGCAATAGCTTGAAAGGGAACAGAAACTGTCAGTGCTGTCATATCGCCCCATATTATTCGTTTTACAGACAAAATGCAGCAAGACGTAGCCCCAGGCACATGCTTGTTGTTTCCTAGAAATATAGACTGGTGTACATATCCACAATAAGCCTGTGTTTTTTCTAACAGCTTGTTTTGACATTGCCTGCAGTGGTTTGGATTTGTTGCATCATCAGATTTGGTACTCCTATTGGTTTTTGCATTGGGGCATGTCATCTGAAGGGTGGGAGGAGAGAAGGGCAAAGTCCTAAGGGTGACCCACTGGCCTAAGATATTCTATTGTGATGAGAGAGGTATGGTCTAAATGCTATTGAAAGCAGAATAAGGCCCCGTTTACACTAGTGCGTTTTTGTTTTAAAACGCATAAGTTTTGCTACGGTTACGCCATCCGGCCACACTACGCCGGAGTTTTCGAGGTGCGAAAATGGAGCGTTTTAGAAACGCTGGAGAGAGCGTTTCCATTCTAAAACGCTGCTGCAGCGTCTCAGTGTGGACGTGGGAAAATGCATACTTTTGAAAACAGAGGCGTGGCTGCTGAGATTCGCTACGTGATTGGGGCTTTTGGTCATTGTGTATCCTTCCCTTATTCGTCAAGCGCACGTGGCTATAACGTCACCGGAAGACAGCAGACCAGTTTTCACTGTAAACGCTGTATTTTCGATAGCCATGGATGTTTTATATTTATTTGTTACTTTAAGTAACAACTCGACCTCGTCGTCTGTCCACTAAAAGACCTCTCTTGCTTTCTTTGCCATCGCGTTCATCGTTCAACCAGCGTTTGTTGACTAACAATAACCGAATGCCGAGCGAGACGCATGCTTCCTGTTTATACTTGAATGCGCATGCCCAGAGTGCGCCAATGGGCACGTGATATACGTTTCTGGTGGATTAATGAAGACGGAGATCTGTTGAGACGCTGGGTGAAAACGCGAGTGTGGACGCGGATCGTTTTCATGCTAAAACGGCGTTTTAAAACTAAAACGCACTAGTGTAAACGGGGCCTAAGGCTGTTGGTGAAACAGGAGTACCATGGAGCAAGGGATCAAGTCTGAGATCAAGTCAAAAAGCTTGCTGGGTTCAGAAGAGACAGCTGCCATCAATGAGAGGATTGGAATGTCACCACTGAAGAAACTGCCATTGAAAGACACTGCACTCTTCAGGCAATTAAGGACAGTGGCAGTGTGTTCTTGTAGTGATGGCCAATAAGGGTTTGAAGAGTGGTGCAGTGGAACAAGGTCAGTGATGCAAGAGTATATAGACATCCCACAGTTTGTCACAAATGATTTTCTTTAACACCCTTCACCTAGATATAATTTTATATAGTCATTCTCAGCTAAACTTTGTGAGCTGTTAATACTCGGCTCACGAAATTTAGCTGAGAATGACAATACAAAATTATTTCCTTTATGTTTTTACGTTTTGAGCATAGACAACAACACTGACAAAACGATCCCCTTTCACACGGATTTGTGAAGCAGCTAAAAACTATATCATGCATGTGAACAACAGTAATCCATCCATCCATTGAAATGGCACATTTTTGTAAGTCTTGAGTAATTTTCCATTCCCCTTTTTGGCACAGGGCAAAAAGCTCACAGGATGTAAACAATGAACCACAACAAACGATCGTCTGCTCATCTACAACTTATTTGGACAACTTTTGGATTCATGAGGACAAGATGAAAGATTTAATTTTAAACACATCTGTCAATTCATTCATCAAAGACGGAGGCAACAAGATGTTATGATTTCCTTGTCTTTCTGATGTGTAATTAGTATTAGAGCTGGCAATTACACCGAAACCTCAAATCACACCAAGAACAACATGCCCTCAGCAGCACAAGCAGCTGTACATTGGCAGTGAATCAAGCCCTCTTGAGTCCATTCACTCCTCTGCTTCCTCCTCAGCAGTCTCCAGATGCAAAGATCAGGGATCCCCAACCAGAGATGAGCTGATTCAGTGGCTAGGATCGTAAAATTCAGACCAGATAAATATGCAAAGACTCTTGTGCCATGACGTGTAACAGATGGAGTCACTGCTCACTGGTGAGGCCTTGCATAACCAAACATGGTTAAAGATGTTCAGCCTGTGAAACTAACACAAAAGATGAGATCTCTAAATAGGTGCTGTATACTATATCCAGCACAAAGACATGTTTGGCTTTCATTGTTTTTTGTAAGGACTTTTTAACAATAAAATGACTAGAAGACCTACTGAATCATCAAATGTTGCTGTATGTAAAAGGGGCTGTATGTAAGTTTCTGACTCATCTAAAGCATAAAAATATCATAATATGTTTGCAGATATTTAAGAAACATGCCAAGTGAACATTCTTGTTTATCTGAAAAACAATGCTGAAATCAGATGTTCTGCTTTGAAAATGTGCATTACGTGCTGGAACGCTGTCTTTGTTTGGTAATTTTAACCTGCCCAATGCTAGTTTAGCCAATTTTATTTCAGCATCCCGGGTTGCCTTGGTGGAAAACCACGTATTTCATTCATTCATTCACTTAGAAATGCTCTGAAAGCATGCGTCCGTGACCGAAATGCGACCTCCGGTGGACAGTAGCAGACTCAGGCAGACGCAGATTGAGTTCCATGTTATGTCCGTAAAGATGACTCGCAATGTACTTGAACCTTTTATACTTTTATTTTTTAAAACACAACTCTCACACTCCGACAAACTGGTGATCCTGTCTAACATTCACGTGATCACTTATTTTCCGAACTCTTAAAGTGACCCGCGCTCTTTAAGTGTTACATGTATAATGAATACATTACTCTAATTAAACTCAAGATAATGATCAACTAAATATGCAACATTCCACATGAGGCTATTTATTAGCAAATGATATAAATATTACTAGCCTAAACATTAGGTGAGCAGGTTACATTGTAACCTAACAACACGCTCTGTGACTATAGTGATGAGCAATTTAGCTGTTTGCACCAAATGAAACACGACAGAAATTTAAATACAGCCATTCAAAAGCACATACTGTAATATGCACTTACTCATGAAATGGTAATGTTTATAATCTCTTTAATACATATTAACCCTCTTTAACATTATTAAATGTACATGCTGAATCACTGTGTTTAGTTCTAAAGTTCAATTTCAAACTGTTTATTTTATTTTCAAGATCTGAGGTGAACTATCTGCTGCTGCTGCTTTCAGCATATGGCAATAAATGTCATGTATAATGGCATTCAAACTCACATTGTTAGTGTTTAACATTGAATAAAGCACATGAGGTGTACCTGAGGTGATCATTGTCATAGTTTTCTGTTGTTCACCTGTGAGAAATAGAAGCATTTTGTTTTACGCAGCGGATGCCCTTCCGGCCGCAACCCATCTCTGGGAAACATCCATGCATTCTCATTCACACACATACACTACGGACAATTTAGCTTACCCAATTCACCTGTACCGCAAGTCTTTGGACTGTGGGGGAAACCGGAGCACCCAGAGGAAACCCACGTGAACAAGGGGAGAACATGCAAACTCCACACAGAAATGCCAACTGACCCACCCGACCTTCTTGCTGTAAGGCGACAGCACTACCTACTGCGCCACCATGTCGCCATATTAGTCAAAATGATTTTTTAAATTCTTTATTTTCAGTTATTTTCTGACGTTTGAAGAACAACTGTATGTAGTTCTACACCCTTTCCTCATTTAGTACACACGGACAACTCAATTAGTTAATCAGTAACTACTGTTTCTCACTCTACTGACTTACATAGGATAAATAGAGCTAAAGTGGTTCCATTGGTGCCGTGACCCTGATGGGAGTAAAGTTTGGGGGGCTGAGTGAGAAGATGTCGACTAGTGACAGCTGCACAAGCAAACCTCGCTCTCCAATTCTTGTTGTTTTTTTTTACGCAGTTGTTGGAGAGTTCAAGGTGGTTGATAAAACATTGTGGTATGGCTGATTGCATGTTCTGGGTGGTTGCTAGACTATTTTGTGTCATTACAACGCAGTTACTAGAATGTTCTGGGTTGTTTGGAAATATTGATTGGTTGTTTCTAATACACCATAAGTCAAGTTAGGGCATTTTGAGTGATTGTCATTGCATTAATGGGGTTGCTTGGGTTTACTGGATGGTCAATAAAGTCTTGCAGTGTAGTTGCAAAGTTAACCATTGCAGCTGCTGTTGCTAGTGCAACCCAGGCTCATTCTGAAAATGTACCACTATATACATTTTTGTAGAGCACCAAATACGTCCCAGGAGGTACGTTTTATTGCAGTTTTAGTTTTCGCAAATCCACTAGAGGCCGCTGTGTACAATTTTTAAAATCTCACATTTCTCTCGTGAGTGCCATTTGCACCTGTTGTTCTCACGTAAACGTGTTCCACGCTGGGTGGTTGCTCAGGCATTGTCACTTAGTTTATAGGTTATTCAAATGGTTGTTTACAGCACTGCTAATTTTCAGGGTTTTCAGCGAGGTTGCTAAGCTATGATTGCAGTTTTGGCTTCTAAGGTATTGGAATGCAGTTGCTTGGACTTTCTGGGTAGTTACTATGTGGTTGCTAGTGTGTTGCAGGTTGTTGCTAGGGAATTGCAGTGTGGTTGAAATGTGGCGTGCCACAGCAAGCACAAATAATAAACAATGTTACCAATGTCATCTTCCATTACACAATCAATGTTTCCAGCAAACCACTGAAGCAATTACGATAATTAAACTCAACATGGTGTGTTTTTCTGAGTTGCTAATATATAACAAAGTAAGTTTAAAAAGATCCTATAGACAACGAGTAACTTAAAGCACCTGGATAACAGTGCATTAGTCATTAGTCATGACTCTTAATGTCTTAAATAGGTAGTTTTGCCCTCTGTCAACCTCCTGCCTCTGTGTGATGCCTCCTATTTCTGTACGCCAGCTGTTAAGCTTTGAGAATTATGGGAATTGAGATTATTAGTGCACCCCATGCGGCACCTGGAGCTCAAACTGTCCTCAAGAGTCCTAAACTGTAAAGTCTCCAACGTCTAAATGACTCATTCTTTCTCTCCTTTTCTGGTCTGCTCATTTCCTCCTGAATTAAGGGCAACTGCACCTGTGCCCCTTTTACAACAGAAAACCTTCTGTTTCTGGACAACCCAATCATATATCCTTGTCTAGTTCAATGCCAAGGGCTACAACCTTTTAGCCACTAGAAATAGTAATAGATGTAATAGATGTCATGATACATTTTTATAATTACAAGCTGTGGGTTGAGATCTTTAGAAAGCTATGTGTCCTTTGGTTCACAAGTTTCAAGCAAGAGCAACTACAGTTTATTAAATGTTTCAACCAAAATCCTGGGGTTCCCAAATACATTTTTTCATAACAGGTAACATCATGATATTTGGGTTTAAGAAGGACTGAGCAAAATAGTATCAGCCAAACATTCAACATAGGCTCATTCTGAAAATGTAGTCCTGTTATATTTCTGGAGATCGCGAATTATGTAGCCAGAGGAACACATGGCTGCATTTCCATCATGAAAAATGAATGCTACAGGGTGGTATTGTCAGGGTTCTGCCACTCCTGTCTAGTTAATTCCTGTTTTTTGTGGCAGAGCCCGGACGCTAGCTTTTGTCTAGTCATATCTGTTGTCATTGTCTGTATGAGCGCCGGTTGTGGGCGCGCTCAGACCTTGGGCGCTCCCGTGTGATGCGGGCGCGCGGGACCTGGGCGTGTTCGCGATCGCGCGCTCTCGTCCTTGTGACCTGTTTGTCTGCAGCGTGCGTTTTCTTTCCCAGCGCCTTTTTAGTCTAGTCTGGTTCGGTTTCGGGTGGCGCTGGGGTTGAAACATGCACGCTGCGTGTGTGAGCGCACGGTAGGATGTTTTCATTTTATCGTGTGCTTGTGTCTTGCGTTCAGTCCTCTGTGTTTAGCACGTGGTGTGTGTTTACACACACACCGCGTGCTCGTGTTGTCATGTGAGCACGCAGTTAATGAGATCTCTCGTTGACTGCGTGTTCTTGTCTTGTGTGAGTGCGTGGCTTGTGTTGGTCATGTGCTCTCTGTCTATTGTCTAGCCCCACCCTCCTTGTTAACCCATTATTAGTTTATTATGTTCACCTGTCTGTTTGTTAATCATGTATGCTTTAAATTCTCCTCATGTCTGCTGTCCTGTGCCAGTTCGTCATCGTTCATCGTCGTGATCACTCCTGCCTTGTCTTGTCCAGTCCTGCTTTCTCCTTGCCAGCCCAGTCTAGTTGGTTTGTTTGTTTGTTTATTTATTTTGTTAATGTTTTCCCCCTCGGGGTTGTTTGTTTTCCTGTTTGTTTTATTTTATTATCAATAAATTCTCATTTCATTCTGCAATTGGGTCCTCGCTCTCCTTTTCCCCTAACCCAACCGTGACAGGTATGACAGGGTTCCTTTTCGGACCTACCAGCTGACCGCTTAACTTTGTGTGGATGGCTTTTCCGCTGTTACTAATTTGTCCAGTGGCTCGCCACGTACAGTATGTCGGAGGATTTAAAACACAGAGCAGAGTTGACTATGTTGACGAGGTTCAAGTCTGGTAAAGAACGGTTCCAGAAAACAGGTAAGACAAAAACAAAAGCCAAACAATTAAATAAACAAGTAAATAACAGGGTGAGAATGTGGTAAAATCTGAAGACATGGTAAAAATCAGGCTGTCGCAAGGGCTTTTTTTGTCGGTTGGGATTAGGGAAGTGGGTGGGCACTGGTCAGTTGGGGCTTTTAAAAACACTATCGGTTGGGTTTAGGAAAGGGGGTAGATGCGGGGCCTCTGGTGGATTTATGCGAGAACAACAAGCAAGAACGGGACTTGAGAGAAATTTCAGATCTGAAAAAACGTACACAGCGGCCACTGGCGGATTCACGAAAACAAAAGATGCAAATAATGTAGCTCCTGAGACGTATTTGGCGCTCTCCAGAAATGTATATAGGGGTACATAATCAGAATAAGTCTGGGTTGCAAACATTTGCTGTTTAATTATTTGCATATGATTGTAATTTGCATGGCGCCACGGTGGCGCGTGAGTAGCACGTTCGCCTCACAGCAAGAAGGTCGCTGGTTCGATCCCCGGTTGGGGCAGGTCCCGGTTGGGCCAGTTGGCATTTCTGTGTGGAGTTTGCATGTTCTCCCCGTGGTTGCGTGGGTTTCCTCCGGGTGCTCCGGTTTCCCCCACAGTCCAAAGACATGCGGTACAGGTGAATTGGGTAAGCTAAATTGTCCATAGTGTATGTGTGCGAATGAGAATGTATGGATGTGTTTCCCAGAGATGGGTTGTGGCTGGAAGGGCATCCGCTGCGTAAAACAAATGCCGGATAAGTTGGCGGTTCATTCCGCTGTGGCGACCCCGGATTAATAAAGGGACTAAGCCGAAAAGAAAATGAATGAATGAATGAATGTAATTTGCATATTTGTGTAACATATGTATCATTTTATTTATTTTTTACAATGCAAGGTCAATGAGGTTCAAATCTTAATGGTTTGATTGCTCAGCAAATGGGTTTGGTCTCAACCTTTTACAGAGGATTATGTGAAGTAGAAATCCTGATTCACTGCATTAAACTTTTTCACAATACTGCAGGCGTTTTGTCTCAAATTTCCTTCCCTCAAACTCTCAGCTGCACTCAAAGAGGAAGCATTTGCAGACGTGTGTCTATTTAATGCATTCCAGCAGTCCAATAACAATGTTTTAGATTATATATGACTGTGCTTCCTACAAGTAGCTACAGTACATTTTTAAGCCAGTCAAGAAAACATTTCTTTTTCAACCTTTTGTAAATAAAATGCAAATTGGTCTAAAAATGCCAAGGATGAACGCATATTAACTCAAAATTGTGAGAAATAAAATTGATAATAACTTAGAATTCAGATTTTTATTAGGTTGAGTTAAAGGATTAAATACTGAGTGTGAGTAAATACTGAGTAAATTTAAATTTTTGTGTGAATTATCCTGTTATTATTATTATTATTTTTTAAAAAGCTCTGTGAGCCCTATAAAGCCCTATAATGAGCGCTACACTGGTCATTACATTAGTCCCACTGAGGAGTCTCCAGTAAAATAAAAAAAGGAGTGACAGCAAAGGATGAACACCTCATGTGTGTTGTGTGTGTGGCAGTCATTTATTTCCATTAAAACATCTACAACTTTTGTTTGTTTTCCATCTCATTCTTCAAAATGGAAGCCTAGAAACTTAATTACATGTACATTTAGATGTTATATAATCCTCATAGGTTCTATTGTATATCCTTCTAATTTGGACATACATTAAATGTACAATTGTAAGTTTGTATTTTCTTTTTGTCAAACTCGTCTAAAAGTCCAAATAATGAAAGCATATAAAGTCAAAACTGTGAGAAATAAAGTTTTGATAATAAATAAAAAAAATGAATGAATGAATGAATGAATGAATGAGTGAGTGAATGAATGGATGAATGAATGAATAAATAAATGAATGAATGAATAAATGAATGAATGAATGAATGAATGAATGAATGAATCAATGAATCAATGAATCAATGAATCAATGAATGAATGAAGTGGATACGTAATCAGAGTTTTAGTGAATTAAAATTGTGCGAGTTAAAGGAATTGGTTTTGCGAGTTAAAGGAATTTATTTTTTTCATTTTATTTAGGCATGAAACACTTTGAAATAAATATTAAAACGGTGGGATTCCCTTTCCTTTTCATTACAGGTGCCGTTGCTCCTCCTATGCAATCCTCAAAACAAGTCATATAGCGATGCGTGACTGTCAGCTGACGTGCTCCATAGTGATAAATAGATGCTGTTTCCCAAACGGATTCTGTACACGTGATTTGCAGCGTAGCGAAAGTAGATACTGGGTTTTGGGTGCGTGTTTGAACATACACATAATTAATAATAATAACAACATCTAAAGATGTCGATCTTGGTGGGGTTTTTTTTCCAAACACAACTAATTTGTCCTAAATGAGCATAAAAAGTTAGGAAAGCAATCGAATGCTGTCATTATAACGTTATTCTAATGTATTTTAAAGTGACACCTCTGTTATTTAATGTAATCAACTGAAAAATCATAATAAATGAGATTCAATCGTTGCTCTTTAATCAGAATGTGTAAGTTATACAGTAAAGAAAATGGTTAATGAGATTTGATAATTCTATTTCTTTATTAATGTTAATTTTCTGAACAATTTTTTTGTTGTGTGTGTGTGTGTGTGTGTGTGTGTGTGTGTGTGTGTGTGTGTGTGTGTGTTTGTGTGTGTGTGTGTGTGTGAGGGAGGGGTATGATATATATAATTGTCGTGAGCTAAAACTCATTCAAATAGTACTTCCAGAAAGACCACCACTAAGACAGTAGCCAGTCGAATATTCATTCCATCTCTTTATTTAGCAATGTCAAAAATTTTCAAGTAAAAAAATATTTTCCCAGAGTTTACAAATTGGTCTGAAAAGTTTAAAGGAGGACACCGAGATGCTCAGAAAGGGCCCTGAAACGCAGTTTAAACACATTCCAAATCCCTGGGCAAGAAGACATTGATCATGGCCAGACAGATCCACATGTATTGGGAAGGAGATGGTCTCATGCCTAGTGTCTTATACCATGTAAGGAAAAGACCTGACTTGGCACGCGGCACTCGAACGCTGAAGCTTTTCCACAGCAAGACGCCTGGATAACGTATGATAAACAGTATGTTGCGATGGAACAGGTTCAAGGGCTAAACCTCAAACCCGAATTTGGGATTTCGGCCCCGTGCACAAAACAGCTGTGAACGTCTTCATACATATTTGATGGACTAATCCAAAGAAAGTTACTGTGACTTCATGCTTTGGGAATGCTCCATGTGCCAATCGTACATCATCTTGGGTTAAGTGGTACACTAGAGCTGCAGTATGCATAATTCCGTCTTGAAATGTTTGCTGCTAAATTCAGGGCAGCTCTATGGAAACTCGTCTACATGCTTTTCAACATCTGCTGGTAATGAAGTGTGTGTTAAATGAGCTGTCTGAGGGATTATGTCTCGTTATAGGTTTATAATTACAGTATGCAATGATCAAAAGATAAGTCATAGTGACTTTTTATCTCACGATTCTGACTTTAAATCTCACAGTTCTGACAGTCTCAGCACTCAAAGAAATGCCATTTGCTGTTTGTTTCAACTTCATTCATTAATTTTTCTTAGGCTTAGTCCCTTTATTCATCAGGGGTCACCACAGTGGAATCAACCGTCAACTTATCCAACATATGTTTTACGCAGCGAATACCCTTCCAGCCGCAACCCAGCACTGAGAAACACCCACATACTCGCACAGGTACTGTACACACATACACAACAGCCAATTCAGTTTATTCAATTCCCCTATACCACATGTCTTTGGACTGTGGGGTAAACCAGAGCACCCAGAGGAAACCCCCGTAAACACAGGGAGAACATGCAAACTCCACACAGAAATGCCAGTTGGCCCAGCTGGGGTTTGTACAAACCACGTTTTTTAAATGAGCTGAAACAACACAATTCTTGAGTTTTTTTGTGACATCTTAATCGTTTTGTGTTCAATCCACTTAAATTTATAAAAAATAAGAAGTTAACATAATTGCTTTTTGCTTTCCCAAATACAAATTGATTGTGTGAAACTCAATTTTTTACAGTGTATCATACAATTTATAACTTAACTTATTAACATGGGAAGCTTGAAAAAAAGTTTATATCATATATGATGATAATTGGGTGACACAGTGGCTCAGTGGTTAGCACTGTCGCCTCAGAACAAGAAGGTCGCTGGGTTGAGTCCCAGCTGGGTCGGTTGGCATTTCTGTGCGGAGTTTGCATATTTGCCCTGTGTTCGCATGTTAGTGCTTTGGTTTCCCCCACAGTCGAAAGACATGCACTATAGGTGAATTGAGTAAACTAAATTGGCCGTGGTGTACGTGTGTATGGCTGTTTCCCAGTACTGGGTTGCAGCTGGAAGGGCATCCGCTGTGTAAAACATATGCTGGATAAGTTGGTGGTTCATTTCGCTGTGGTGACCCCTGATGAATAAAGGGACTAAGCTGAAGGAAAATTAATGAATGGCAAGAATTGCAATTCAGTAAAGTTATTTTTTTTAAGTCAGAATTTTGAAATGTTTGAAATCTAAGAGTTCAGATTTATTTTTCGTGCAATTTTGAGTTACAATCTTAACGTTCAGAATGTTGATTTGAATTTAAATGTGGATACATTTTAAAATTGAGAATTTATACATTGCACATCTGAAAAAGGGCGCCACGGTGGCGCGTGAGTAGCACGTTCGCCTCACAGCAAGAAGGTCGCTGGTTCGATCCCCGGTTGGGGCAGGTCCCGGTTGGGCCAGTTGGCATTTCTGTGTGGAGTTTGCATGTTCTCCCCGTGGTTGCGTGGGTTTCCTCCGGGTGCTCCGGTTTCCCCCACAGTCCAAAGACATGCGGTACAGGTGAATTGGGTAAGCTAAATTGTCCATAGTGTATGTGTGTGAATGAGAATGTATGAATGTGTTTCCCAGAGATGGGTTGTGGCTGGAAGGGCATCCGCTGCGTGAAACAGGTGCCGGATAGGTTGGCGGTTCATTCCGCTGTGGTGACCCCGGATTTATAAAAAGGGACTAAGCCGAAAAGAAAATGCATGAATGAATGACATCTGAAAAAAATACTATTTTAATGTCAATTCAATACTGTGCTATGAAAAGAAAATTCTGGCCATTCCTCATAATTGCAAATCTGCATCTTGCAATTTTAACTGTGAGTTTATATCTTTATTAGAAAAAGGTTTGAATTACAAGATAGAAAGAAAGAATTTACTAGATATAAAGAAAGAAATGTGAGAAAGAGTAAACTCATAATTGCAAGAAATAAAGTTGCACAATAATATCTTGTAAGATTTAAATTTAAATATGAACTCAGATTTCTTACTTTCTGCTCCTAATTGCAATTTCGTTCATTTATTCATTCATTTTCTTTTTGGCTTAGTCCCTTCATAAATCTGAGGTCGCCACAGCGGAATGAACCGCCAACCTGTCCAGTATATGTTTTACACTGCTTTACACTGCCTAATTGCAATTTTGTATTTCTTATTTTTCTAAACTTGCAATTACAAGTTTAGAAGGTATTTAACTCAAGTTAACTCATAATTGACAAAAATAAAGATTTGAGAAAAAGGTTGAATTTTGAGATATCAACTTGATTTTCAAATGTATTTTTCTTGCAATTGTGAGTTTATTTCTTGCAATACTAAAAAAAGTTTGAATTTTCAGACATAAACAAAGAATGTTGAAATAAATGCACAATTGTCAGAAACAGTTTTAGGAAAAATATCACAATTGCAAGACACGGTCTCACAATTGTGGGTAAACAACAATTATTTGAGGAAGTCTGACTTTGTGTCTCACAATTTCAACATTAAATTGAGTTTATGTCTTACAATTATAAAAAAAACAGAAATAAAGAAATTTGATTTTTTGGATTTTTTTTGTGAGATATAAACTACTGACTATTGTGAATTTTTATTTATTATCCTGTGGTGGAAACAATCCTTCATAAAATTATATTCTATTTCATAAAATTGCATCTAGCAAGCAAACTTGAATAAACATAGATATAAACCCATCTTTCCACGATAATTCTGAGTAAAATTAATGTGAACCTGATTGTAGACTGACCCCTGCTGACCCCCAATGTCCCTCTTCTGATTTCTCTGGGCACTGAGGGCTGCCAGCGGAAACACAGGGCAGAGCTCATAACATCCTGCCCGCAGCCTGTGCCAAAACCCTGTTATCACTGAATTACCTCCAGATTCTGTTCAGCTTCACTAAACACACACACACACACACACATTCCACTCACTGCTTCATCTGTCACCAGATCAGCACTCTGGGATGTAATATTGAAAGAAAAAAATGACTGTATGTCTGTAATGCTTTATTGTAAGAAACTGTAAACTTGTTTTTGTTGTAATTGGTTAATTGTTGCTATCGTTTCATATATTCTGAGATGTAATATAGATAATAAATAAATAATTGAAAAAAATGTGAAATAAAGTGAAACAAAATTTATTTTTGGATATGAATTATGATACTTAACAATAAAGAAACACCTTTAAAAATGCTGTTATAATATTACTTCTGGATAAAATATTGAAAGCATAAAAAGAAAAAATAATTAGATGTATGTGACTTTATTAAATATAAAAACAATAAGCTAATGACAACAATACCAACACTAAAAGTATAAATTACAAATATGTTTTTATATAGATTGACTATGAAATTATATCTGTTTATTAAAATATATTAATACTCATTCATGCACTATTAGTATTATTATAGTTTTAAAAGCATTCCGTAATAATAATAATAATAATAATAATATATTTGTGAAAGAAATACTTTTGGCTAAAATTATGATTTTTATATTTAATATTTTAAAAATGACATTCATATTGTTCTGTTACCCCTTTAGTTTTCAACTTTTTTAAAAGTACCGTTTAAAACCTCTTGATCTATAAGGTGATAATAGTAAATATTGTCCTGCATTGCCTATACTATCCTAAAAATTATTCTGTGAAACTAATAAACGAACGGGACAGACAGACGGAGGACGGACGGACGGACGGACGGACGGACGGACGGACGGACAGACAGACAGACAGACAGACAGACAGACAGATAGATAGATAAATTAAACTATCCAGATATCTTTACAAGAAGAAACTCTTTTTAACTAGTGTAAAGCAAGTGAACAAAGTCTGAATGAGCGTTATGAACTAGTTATCAGCCCACTTATCCTCTATGGGAGACTTCCCATATAAACTGAACATTCATTTACAAGCAAGGAGAGGCTACAGGTGTTCCTCTCAAGAGAACATGTGCCAGAGGAAAAAAAACAAAACACATTTTTCAACAGTCAGTTATGTTTGTCCAACAAAACCGTGTTACAAACCGACTCAGTTCATTTCCAGTAGGCTATGTTCCGTCGACATTTAGCAGTTATGTGTATAAACTCGATAATTTCAATTAAAGTACGTCGTCAGAGTTCAAAATGAATTAATGTTTGTCTAAATCTTACCTGCGCGGGATTTTGATGTTTCAGGTTTGATTCTGGAAGTATGAAGTGATTGTGAGGCTGAAGGAATTCCTCGAGTCAGTCGGGTCTCCTCATTTTATAAAGTGTTCAGACTCCGCCTCGCTGAGCTCCATCACTTCATCCTGGATGCTCCTCTATCCGTAAGTCGTAGATCAATGTCAGATTTGACTTATTTTTGAGATATAGGCCTATATCGCCCCCAACATAATGCATGCGGAACTGCAAAAGAACGAAGCATGAAAAATAAGAAACATATTTACAAGATGAGGTCGCAACTATTCCAGCATGTTTCATACAGAGATCCCTTCCAGCCGCAAACCTGTATACTGGGATCATCCAAATGTACTCATTCACACACACATACACACACACTCATTCACTACGGGCAAATTAGTTTATTCAATTTACTTATACCGCTGACAATAATAAAAATAAAAATAATAATAATAATAATAATAATAATAATAATAATAATAATATATGCTATGTTATAGAAAATCTTCCATCTTAGATTCATACAATCTTTTTTAGTAAAGTCAATGACATTTTGCTTGGGGTACATTTGTACATTTGTTTTTGACAAGAATTTTTCATGAATTTTTTTCATTAACAAAACGGCATTTTTGGGAGTGATTTATTCGTCTGCATCGAGTGATTGGCGTGACCCATGACACCTGCCTTGCGCATAGTTGTGCATATAGCCTACTTCTGCATGCTGTTTGTGTTGCTCTGCAAGAACACTTCTGAAACTCTAGCTGGCAGTAGGTTTTATGCTCCTCTGTGTCAAATTTCTTTGTGGGTGTTTGGTTTTTTCTGAACTCTACCTTAATATACAGTACAAGTATCTACAACTCACTTATTCAGGGGCAGGAACCGGCAGACGTGCAACCACTTTAATAATAAGATAAACACAAAATAACTACTTCATGGGACTTCACTTGAAAACACTCGCTCCAACAGGTTTGTGCGGCTCTTGATCCTGCCCACACTAATCACAGCTACCAAGCCGATCAGTCATAGAGCTTGCACTTTATGCGTCCTTGCGACGTGTTATTCGCCTAATTTTTCACTTACTTAACTGAGAAGGATAAGAACAAAAATGAATGTTGTCAAAATTATTGCACCTTTTATTTCTCAGAGTTTTTTTTTCTGTTTTGTTAATGTGTTAAAATCTTTGGCAGTCTAGAGTTCCCTTTAGCTGCTCTTCCACTGTGTGGTACGAAATGGTTCAGCAGGCTTGCTTTGTAATGTCACTGTAATTTTGTGCCTCTTAAATTGGATAGATTATTCCTGTTTGCGCAGATTCTATGGCCGTGACTTCCTGAAAAGCTCTTGATGGACCTGCTCATGAGCTACTAATGAAAGGGAACATATGGACCAGAATTATTAGCCCCCCTGAATTATTAGCCCCCCGTTTATTTTTTCCCCCCAATTTCTGTTTAACGGAGAAAAGATTTTTTTAACACGTTTCTAAATATAAGTTTTAATAACCAATTTCTATTAACTGACTTCGTTAATCTAAATAATATTTTACTAGATCTTTTTCAAGACACTTCTATACAGTTTAAAGTGACATTTAAAGGCTTAACTAAGTTAATTAGGTTAACTAGGCTAATTAGGAAAGTAATTTTATAACTTAAAGGGGCGCATAATATTGACCTTAAAATGGAATAAAAAAAAAGTTAAAAACTGTTTTTATTCTAGCCTAAATAAACAAATAAGACTTTCTCCAGAAAAAAAAAAATATTATCAGATATACTCTGAAAATGTCCTTGCTCTGTTAAACATCATTTTGGAAATATTTAAAAAAGAAAATAAAAAGTGGTGTCTTTTTCTAGCGGTGGTAAAATAAAACTGCAAACCAACAATACTGCAGTGGCTGCTGCTGAGAGGTTTTGGTGCCTCGTGTTGCAAATCCAATGACTCAATAATGATAATTCTCTTCGACCAATCAGTGATCAACTGTATATGTCATATTTGGATAACCTCACCTGAGGTGGTACTAAAAAAGTACCAATAGGGAATGCAGTGCAAAAGCCACCAAAAGTAAGCTATACCAAACTGAACCACACTATACACTCAAACTATGATGTTTGCTGTTTGTTCAAACAAGTTACTATTAAAAAAAGTTGAGATAACACAATTTTTTGGGTTTTTTGGGAGACAACTTTTGTTGGGACATCAAAACAAACATATTTGAATTGCTTTATGTTCAATTCATTTAATTTAGTAAAAACAAACAAGTAAACAATTCCTTTATGAATCGATTGTGTGGAACCCAGCATTTTTTGCTGTGCACCATGCAGTGGAAAATGTTATCGTTATATAATGTTATAAATATTTTTTATAGTTCGACCATTACAGCCCAAAAGCAATAATAATCATCATTTGATCAGTTCATTGACATTGTTTAAATTCTGTACCTCCAGAATGAACAACTGATGACACATTGTGAAAACATTGTGAGTTCAGACATCTAGTTTACAGCTTCGCCAGTTCTAAAAGATGTCCTGAGCTCAACCTGTGATGTGCCTAAACTAGCCACCATAATATCCATTTTAAGAGAAACACGTCTCAGACTGGCAGTGAAGACGAGGTTATGTTGTATTCAGGCCTCTCTGGGCTTCAGCCAAACAGAACAGCTCTCAGATTTGATCCTTGGCAGAGCTTCTACATTCAGATTCCCGTAGTGTTTTTCTACTGTTTGGAGAGCATGTTTTAAAGAAGGAACTGTCAAATCCACACTTCAGAACACAGTCCATGACAAATGTTTTCTTATGAGGAGTTAATATCATGTAATCAGAAACGGGCTGTCCGGTCACGTCTTCGCCGTACAGCAAATAAACTCAATGAATATCACGTTATTTTTTAATAAGCATAGAAGGAGATAGATGTGGCACGTCTTCCCATGAGCATATAACATGTTGAAATGGATATACCTCTAAGAGAACATTAAAAGCCATGTTTTAGTGCCTCTTTTCGAACATTCCAGCTCATTGAGACAAATGTGAACTATTAGATTGGGTTTTGCCAAGTGCTACATCCTATTGAATAACCCACATCAGTTTCCTCATATCATTAGTTCTTGCTAGAAAAACAAACTTACCGTCCACCGCTATTATATTAAGATCAACATCTGTACCACTGGAGAAATGACTCCTCTGAGAAGGCTGTAGCGGTGCAGCACCTCCTTCTGGTTAGCGCAGGTTTTCTGTTATTTTTTTCCCCCACTCATATATGCATTGAACACTTTTATAGCAGTAATCTTTATTTTTTATGTATTATTCTTTAAGGAAAATGTGTTAAACCTAGTAAAAATGAGTGAAAGTTACACTGGTAGTTCAAAGTTTAGAATAATTAAGACCGAAATAGGTCTCAAATGCTCAAAAAGGCAGAATTTATTACAGCAATATACAACAAAACTGTAATATTTAGATATACACTGACCGGCCACTTTACTATTACCCCGTTGGACCCAATTTTGCCTTCAGAACTGCCTTAATCCTTCCTGGCATAGATTCAACAAGGTGCTGGAAAAATTCCTCAGAGATTTTCATATTGACATGAAAGCATCACGCAGTTGCTGTAGATTTGTTGGTTGCACATCCATGATCTCCCGTTCCACCACATCCCAAAAGTGCTCTATTGGATTGATATCTGGTGACTGTGGAGGCCTTTTGAGTACAGTGAACTCATTGGCATGTTCAAGAAACCAGTCTGAAATGATTCACGCTTTATGACATGTTATCCTGCTGGAAGTAACCATCAGAAAATGGTACACTAAGGTCATAAAGAGATGGATATGGTCAGCAATGATACTCAAGTAGGCTGTGGCGTTGACATGATGCTCGATTGGTACTATTGGGCCCAAAGTGTGCCAAGAAAATATCCCCCACACCATTACACCACCACCAGGCTGAACCGTTGATACAAGGCAGGATGCTTTCATGTTGTTGATGACAAATTCTGACTCCATCTGAATGTCGCAGCAGAAATTGAGACTCTTCAGACCAGGCAACGTTTTTCCAATCTTTTATTGTCCAATTTTGGTGAGCCTGTGTGAACTGTAGCCTCAGTTTCCTGTTCTTAGATGACAGGAGTGGTCTTCTGCTGCTGTTGCCCATCTGCCTCAAGGTTTGCGCTCACTGGACATTTTCCCCTTTTTTTAACAATTCTCTGTAAACCCTAGAGATGGTTGTGCGTGAAAATCCCAGTAGATCAGCAGTTTCTGAAACACTCAAACCAGCCCATCTGGCACCAACCATGCCACGTTCAAAGTCACTTAAATAACCTTTCTTCCCCGTTATGATGCTCGATTTGATCTGCAGCAGATCATCTTGACCATGTCTACATGCCTAAATGCATTGAGTTGCAGCCATGTGACTGGCTGATTAGAAATTTGCATAAACAAGCAGTTGGATAGGTGTACCTAATACTGAACAAATTGACTGGTGCTTGATACCTCTTAAAACTGCTCTGTTTAATCTTTTGTTTTTAAGCTTAATTAGTAATAATTTAGAGGCTTTAATACCCACAGCACTTTGAATATGCTTCAGAAGTGACAAAGATTTTCATCTGATATGGGTTTCAGAATTCTGTGTGAATTCATCAATAACAGACCAATACTGCACATTTTTATCTTTGAATGCATTATTGGAAAATGTACATTTCCTGTGATTTCTACAACCTGAAGCTGCATAATATTTGTGGCATCTTGGAAAATTCATTGTTTTTTGTTTTTTCTATGTGAGTTACACGTTGACATATCCGGCATCTTAGTTGTTCTAAGATGATGGATGTGCCAACATGTGCTTAGCAGTCAATAAATATCTAAACTTGCTAAATAAAGCTACTGTAGTTAATCTTAGCTGTACAACCAGAAGACGTAATGTTGTGACATCTTAGAACACTTTTTTTCCCCAGTGAGTGATGACAATGATTATTTTAAGATGGTGCATGTGCCAACATGTGCTAAATGGTCAAATGTAGCATCCATCCATTAATATCTCATTTATGCTAGAAGCTTGCAAAGCAATGTTAACTTCACTCAGAGTCAGTTGTGATATAATGAAACAGAAAGTTGTAACTCATATAGGCTGCGTTCCACTCCACTTTTATACACACACTCGCAAACTTCCCTAACCACTTCCTCTTGGTGAAGTCTCTGCCGCCGTTTAAAAGTGTGTTACACTTTTTTTAGCAAACGAGGGAAGCTTGCATGGACTTACCCTCAACCCCTTGATTTTGACTAATGGAGTGAGTCTGCTTTATATGCACCTATATGACCCAGAATGCCATTTAATTATGATGCCACAACAATGTAGTTTTGTTTTAAGTTTAAAGTAGCCTAAAGTTTAAAAACAGTTTTAAGTTTAAAGTAGCTTAATTTAAAATTTGTTGTAAGTATAAAAGTAGAATTAAATAATGTAGTTTCCGGTAGTTAAAAGTTACTTTTTAAACTTAAAGCTTCTTAAAACTTAGAACTACATTTAAACTTTAAGCTACTTTAAACTACTTAAAAAAACGTTCAGTCTGAGCTTAGTCAGCCTAAAGTTTGTCTTGACAAACTTTTTAATCTAAAGTGTCGCAACATTTCAATGTAGTTTCCAAGTGCTCTGGGATTTAGGGCATTTAAACCCATTAATGTTCTGCCAGTAGTGGACACGTGTAATGTAATCAATGCTGAACATGTAAGTCAATGAGACGAGTGAAGGGCATAAAAAACTGAACTGGAATGCAGCCATAGTGTCCCATCTGTCCCAAAAGTGGTTGAACTACTATAGGTATGGCACCCCTGATTCAAAACACACGCAAGAGTAGAATGCCAGATTGATTATGCCAACACAGGCTGATTTAAATCGTGTTTCAAATTAAAGCAATGGCACACGATAGAAAGAATACTTTCTATATTAAAGGAAGTTTTTGTTCTAAAATATATATTTTAGAACGGCTTCTGTTCTTGAAGCTGAACAAAAGAAAACTGACAACGATCACCTCAGGTACACCTTATGTGCTTGATTCAAATGATAATAACGTGAGTTTGAATGCCATTTTATGTGACATTTATTGCCATATACTGAAAGCAGCAGCAGATATTTTACCTCAGATCTTGGAAATAAACCATTAACATATAACTTTGTAACTATGACTATGACTATGTATCAGTAATTCAGCATGTACTGTGAATTTAATGATGTTAAAGAGGCTTAAAATGTATTAATTAGGTTATAAACCTTACCATTTCATTGGAGTGCAGTAAGTGCACTATTCTGTGCTTCTAAATGGCTGTATTTTAATTTCTGACATGTTGCATCTGGTGCAAACAGGCCAATTACTTATCACTGCAAATCTCGTCACGTAGCGTGTTGTCCAGCGGAGGCATTGAGCAGATTAAATGACCAAAACAAAGAGAGACGTTCTGGCATGTCACACACATTTTGAAAGCAGAATATATGACTGACTGTGAATTGATTTTGAGATAAAATAAGTTCACTTACTGTAGCATGTTTCTTAAATATCTGCAACCATATTCTGGTATTTTTATGCCTTAAAAGATTCAAAAACTTACATACAGCATCTTTAATTTCTAGTCATAGCATCACCTTCTGCTTGTAGAAAGTGTTAAATTAATAAAAGACTTTGTCCACTAATATTTACTTGATTAAATGCACTGTTCACCGTTCGGGGGCCCAAACAAACATTTTAATTTGTAATAATATTTCTGTATTTATTCCAAACTATTAACTTGAATGAGCTACTGTATGATGTGCCGCAGTCAAATAAAAATGGGTAAACATAGACAAGTAACAGTGAAAGCCTTCATGGCTTTTAGAACAAAAATTCAAACATATAACATTTCTCTACTGATACAGTACAGTGCAACATCAAATATACAAAAACTAAATACAGGTATTACAGTGACAGCACACGGACATTCTCAACAACAGGTATGTCTTAGTTTTACTCGCTAATAAGTTAATGCTGGTTGAGTACAAGAAGATAAAAAACAATTGCTAGTATGGGTTGCATTTGGCATTGCATGAGAAAACTGAACATAACTTAATATAACTTACTATCTCTATATTAAATAAATGCAGATCAAAAAATGTCCCTTTTATATAACTTAAATACTATCTAAAATATACTACCAGTGCTATTTACACAAAATATTGTAAATTATCCTTCAGACATGAAGACAATGAACTCTAAATGTTATTTAACTTATTAATAAACCACTTTGTTGAATATTAATAAACATCCACATAGATTAGGTTTAATCTGTGCTTTGGAAAGTCTGGATAGTGGAGTGAATAATATGTTTTTCCATGTGGAACTATTCCAAATAGGTCAGTAACATTTAATTTAATTATTTTGGACAAAAATCAGGATGCAATAAATTGATTAAAAATATATTTCGAATATGATTAAAATAACTTATTTAATTTTAAATACCTTTAGTAACAAATTCTATTAGAAAACAACTGGTGTCTCACATTTTTCCCCCCAAAGGAAGGCACCTCTGGTTTCTGTGACCTAAATTCCCCTGGAAAAAATAATCGATTCAAGATCGAACAAAAAATAACCGCACATTACTAAATTATTTTTAAAAATACTTAACTACACTTCATTATTTGGTCTACAGACCTCTTGCTGTGACAAAATATATGTGTCAAGTCTGCATTTCGGAACAGTAAGCAGTATCTCACTTTATGTTTCTTAAAATAGCACTATAACCATAAACCAGTTTTAAAACCAGCTTAACACAGGTACGCCTTTTTTGTGTTGGAATTTGCCAAACTTCACCAGGTGGCTTTGTATATGCCTGAATGACTAAGTATGTTTCTATTTAAATATTTCCTGTGTGAATGACTCTAACATTTTCCCCCTTTATTTTGCGCATTAACCTTTCCTTGATCCTCCACCTTTTTAATAGCTGCCTGAATTTTGGCCTGGTCGCCCAGGAGCTGACGGGGTTTCACCGGTCGAAGGTCTTCATCCAGCTCCAGCAGGACAGGTACTCCTGTGGGCAGTGTTACATTGACGATGTCTGTTTCCGATATATCTGTTGAAATAGAAAGCACAAGAATGTGATTGAAATATTAAAGCAATTTATTTTTTTCTACCAACTTTGTCTTAAGTTTAAATCATTAATCTTTCTTAAAAACATTTAAAAATGAGCTCTAAAAGTGTTTAACACCAAAATAAATGTAAAAATCTGTAATGTTTGATAAGCACAACATCTAAATGAACATGACTTATTTATCTGATCAATATAATGCATCTTCTCTTAACATAAGAATTAATTTCTTGCTTCCGACAGGTCTGGTAGCACATTAGGGGCTGTTTATAAGATTTTAACTGTCATTAAGTGTCATTCGCTCAGTTACGTCATTTTAAGATGACATTGTTTGAGATATTATTGTTATGACAACTTGACATAAACAAATACATCACATCCTGTCTTTGTCATGACTACTTGACATTGCCAAGGCAACATAATTTGTCATAAATCTGTCATAAACATGATTGTCAGAAGGCCATCAGTGTCATTAACCTCAACTACTGTGGTACAAATTGAATTTGCCATTAAAATGTCTTTAAATATTAATGACGCCATTATAAAAGTATGTCAAGAGCATGGACACTTTTACTGAGAAATTGTTATGACAAATTCAGTTTGTTCCACGGATCAGAAAAATATTCATGACAATTATAATGATCACATGACAATCACGTTTATGACAGAAGTTTTGTCGTCTTGGAAAACTCAAAATATTATCAAAATATTAGGTTTAAGACTAGGCCTACATGGAATCTGCGTGTGCAGAATTCTGCAGATTTCCACAGATTTTTAGCCCATCATTGATTCTGTTTATTTACTGGTGTAAATGTGTGTACGTTTATATTTATTTTTAAATATAGTTTTTAAATTAATTTCAGTACTAATATTGACTAATATGAAAATATTCATATGATTTATTTACAATAAAGCTTGTAAATTAATATTTTCTGTCTTTTAGTAGAGATTTTATATGAGAGACTTGCTTTGTTTACCAAATAAAGTGGATCTAATTGGATTTGCATTGTAAACATAAAATAAAAGTAAAAAATGTATTACTTTTTATTTAATATATTAAGGTTTTAGTATTGATACTCCCAAAATCATTCTGCATAAATCCACAGATTTTTAACAAAATACTCTGCAGAAATAGCAAAAATGTCAGCGAATTCTGTCTGACCCTTGTTATGACATATTTGCTTATGTCAAGTTGTCATAATAATATCTTAATAATATAATAATATTAATGACATTTAATCTGAGCTAATGGGTTCATTCCACTGTGATGACCCCTGATTAATCAGAAACTAATCCGAAGGATAATGAGTGATAGCTAATGACACATAATGACAGTAATAATAATGACAGTAATAAGCATGCATAAAACCTCATGTCATGATTATAAAGGTGTCATGACAGTCTTGTGAACACCCCCTTCAAATAAAGCGTTACCCCCCCTCCTAACTTGTGTACAGTAGCATATACCACTTTGCCTTTCAAGTACTTAAAGGCCATAGTTGATGGTGCCTACTGTAACTCTAACTTAATGGCCTTTAGAGGGATGATATAACTTGGGTGTGTTCAAAAACTTAGGCAGCTGACCTGTTGCTTCTCTGGACTACAGAGGCAGCATTTGTGCACTATGAATAAAACTGATTTCAGACATCTGCAGCAGCTAACAATTTAAACATGTTCAACAAAATAGAGAAAGCTTTGGTCATAACTAAGGCAATATTTGCTTACTACAATACTAACTTGTGTAAATGCCATCAAAAGTGGAAACGTCGGTCAAAAAATGCACATTTACATACAAAACACCACAAAAGGCACTTTGAGATACCATGTTTATCTTTTTAGCTCAACTGAATGCACAGGACTGGGGGATGTTGATGGCAAAACATCTATGCTGCCTTTGAATTTTGATCAAAAGAAGATACCTCTAGAGACAGGAAGTGAAGCAGAAATTGGGTAATAGTCATAAGGCTTATGCAGTTAAAGCGACACTTAATTTCTAAAATATTTGGAATTTATTTTATTTTATTATTATTTTATTCTTTTGTAATAAAGAGGACTTAAAACAAGAGACGACTGATATACAACACTCATCTCTATTGTATCGGGTATCTCTACTACATTATGTGATTTTTGAATCAAAATCACTAACAACAATGAAAAGGAAAAAGTGAAATAGTGAAACGAACAGCTATGAATGGTGGTAGTACGTTTTTTGATGTTCTGTCGGGTTATTTTAGGTGTGTGTTTTTCTTTTCTCTATCTCTGTCCTTCATTTAAATGTACTGTGTTGTTTTTAAATCTAATATGGACATGCCTTGATGACATTTTGCCTCAGAATGCTGTCTCTGAAGGTAGCAGTTTAAAATCATTAAAGAAATAGTTCACCCTAAAATGTTGATTCTGTCATCCTTTACTCACCCTCAAGTGTTTTCAAACCAGTTTAAGTTTAACTTTTTTGTTTAACGTAAAAGAAGATATGGCAAAGAATGTTGAAAACTGTTGAGAAATGAAAAAAAGACTGTAACCATTGACATATACAGTATAGACAAATGCAATAGATGTCAATAGTTGCATGTTTCCAACATTTTTTGATATATCTTCTTTTGAGTTCAAAAACAACAACAACAAAAAACTGCATTGAAATCCAATCACCAATCACACAGCAGAAATATGCAACAATGGGAATCAAGAAGTGTGTTGATATTAGAGATTACCGCCAAAAAATTTCTGCCACCGAAAATAGGTTATGCGATTTAATGGGCCCTCTAATTTGTGGCTTCAGTCATTGTTGGGATACTCTTTTAAATCTGGAAGAATGAACAACTGAAATTGAAATATATATCGTTATTGTTCAATATGGAAAATAATTAATCGAAATTGCATTTTTGCCATATCGCCCAGCCGTAACTCTAATTAAACACACCTGAACAATCTAAGTGAGGCCTCGTTTGAAACCTACAGGTTGCAATGTTGGTAGTAAACTCTTAAGGGCTGCTAAGGGTGTGTTCGTGTTTGGCAGGTTTGGCTTGACTGAAATGAAGTCTGGTGTGATTCCTCTGGTGTGGTTCGAATCAAGGAAACAAATCCTTATACGTTTTTCCCCACTTCATAATGAAAGTCAGCAGAGTTAGAAATAAAACTGAAAACAGCAATGGTCCCAAATGTTAAAAGTCCAGAAAAGGAACCAAAAACATTTTCAAAACATAATCATAGAAGCTCCAAGAACATTTTTGTGCACCAAAAAAAAAAAAAAAAAAGCCACTTAAAACAACTTTGTTTGCCTATGTGCTCTCTTCCTTGTCAAATAAGAGTGCACGCTTACGCTTAAGCACGCTTAAGCAGTGCTACACACAAGCATGGAATTGCCTGTTTCGTATGCGCACTTGGGACCTGACAGGAAAGTACAGACCTGTACAGACTTTTGGAGCACAAGAGTGTTCTTGGAGCTTTGTATAATTACAGCTGAACCGCTGAACTTCCATGGAATGTTTTGACAATGTTTTTGGTTCCTTTCCTGGTTCCTCTCAGGACCACTGTTGTATAAGGGGGACGAGAGAGCTCTTGGATTTCATATAGCATATCCTAATTTGTGTTCCGAAGATAAACTAATGTATAAAGGGATTGGAACAATATGAGGGTGAGTAACTAAGAATAGAATTAGCATTTTTAGGTGAACTAACCCTTAAAACGAATGAATCTGACCAACATTCAACCTTAAAACAACACACTGACAACAACAAATATATATGTCACCTTCCAAGTGTTTAAGCAAAGCCCTGCAGCTGTTGCCGTGTGCAGAGATGAGGACCGTCTGGCCGCTTTTGATCACCGGTACAATGACATCATTCCAGTAAGGAAGAAGTCTGTCTAACACTTCCTTCAGACTCTCCGTTTTGGGCAGTTCCTCTTTCGGGACGTCACATGTACTATATCGGCGATCATTGTAAATTTCAGTGTAATAGGGATGTGACTCATGTATGGGAGGTGGAGTGATGTCATAACTGCGCCTCCACAGTTTAACCTGCTCCTCTCCATGGTTCAATGCCATTTCAGCCCGATTGAGGCCAATCAGGGCACCGTAATGCCGTTCGTTTAACCTCCATGATTTTGTCACAGGGACCCACTCGTGTCCCATGGCCTCCAGCACCAGCCAGGCAGTCTGGATGGAACGGCTGAGTATGGAGGTAAAAACCTGGTCAAATTGGTAACCATTCTCTTTCAAAAGGCGGCCACATTCTTGAGCTTCCACCACACCGTTCTCACTCAGTTTCTGATCAACCCAGCTGCAGAAGCGGTTCTCTTTGTTCCAGGCCCCCTCTCCATGTCGGAGGAGGAATAGTTTGTATTTGGACATTCAAAAGAGGTAGTATGGATGCCTGAAACAGATAACAAAAAAGTCTTACCTACTAGATTGTTTAAATGATTTGCGATTGGTTTAAACTATGCCACACGTTTCAAACAAGTGTGATTCGCAGATTAACTGTAAATTCTTAACATCTTCTTCATCGTTACCCAAGTGGCAAAACTGTATTTTAAAGAAGGCCCTAAAAAGAACATTTTTTCCTGTGTACACATAGAAAGCAGCATCACATATAGCGTGTGAACATCAGTTTGCTTTCTCTTTCGCTTCCTCTTGAGCACTGAGAGACAAAAATAGACAAAATGATATTAAACCTGGTGTATCCTGATTCTTGAGTAGCGAGTGTATCCTCAGAACACAGTTGGTTATACATTAAATTCAGCATAAACAGTTAAGAAAAAAAAGAAGGTGAGTAGTAGTAGTACCATATCAGGTCCATATACTGTATACGCTCTGAAAATGAGCACAATTGTTAATCAACCATCAAATCCTTCCCTTCTCTCGACAGAGTAACTTTTGTATTATTAATAATATATACTTTATTTAACATTTTAATATTTTCTACACCCAAATTGAAGCCACAATAGATTCAATCTTCTAAATGTAACTATAAGGCAGGTATTAAATATGGTATTGTTTGTAATCATCATTAACATCATGGTTTTCTGTAGACATGCATTATATACTTTGCATGAATGTGCATGAGTGTGTATAATCATATAATTATATTATATACATATACATATATTATTACATACATAAAATATAAGCCTGCATGAATATACGTGCAGAATAAAAATAGAAAGGTTAAGAGTCATAAACTAAATGTCAAATCTAATTTAATAAATGGCCTGACCAGTACTAAAAACCTTTGATTTTCTAACGCGAAAATAAAAAGTAATCGCATTTACAGTCTAAAACTTTGAATAATTGAAAGACTGACATAAAATGCAGTGTTGTATCAAACCATGTATTACTGTATGGCAACAGTACATAACACAGCTGAACTAGCCTACTAGCATGTCATACAATGAAATCGTACCGTGTATGTAAAACGTTTTTATCTGAAGCCGTAAATCATACATCTAAGTAAAGATGTAATAAAATGTGGACATCTAAAATTATTACGAATCGCTACGTGCTCACCTTCAGATTAGAAACCGCCCAGCAGCTGCAGCTCTGCGACAGGAACTACCATAGTAGCATCAACAAACAGCAGTAAACCGTTTGACTGACTGACATTTCTTTCAGCCAATTAGATGCGTGATTCTCCGCAAGTAGGCGTGTTTAGGCGTAAATTGGCGAATAAGAGCTCCCGCTATTTTGAGGATGAAACGTCAGTTCCACTTCTATTTAGGTGAATCCATAGTTTAATAGTTCATTTAGATATGATTATAGCCTCATTCACCTGACTTATTACCTCATCAGGTAGGTCGAATGACACTATTTAAAATGTATTCGATGTTCTTAACAGTAGTTTTACTGAAAAGAAAACAAAAAACTACGGTAAACCACAAATTCACCTTTGCTGGGTTAACTTTAACTACAAAAACTGTTGTTTTCCAAATTGCTACAACTTTGCTGTCATGTATTACTGTGACTCAGTAAGTGTATTTGTATTCAGAAACTACGAATAAATAGCCAATATCAGTCAAAACAATCCAAAACACATGATAGCTTTATTGTTACTAAATATTCACACAAGTAATCACACATATAATTATTATTGACCTTAATTATATTAAATATATTAAAATAAATACAAAGCACATAAAGTTTCAGTATTTGAGCTGATAACAGCTTGATAACAGCTTATAATAGTTTCATTCAGCCAGCTGCAAATGCAATAAAACCAACATAACCTTAGCTAACCCCCAAAAAAGAAATGTTGTCATCAATTACTCGCCCTTTACTTTTTTCAAGCTTTCATGAGTTTCGTTCTTCTTTTAAACACAAAAGAGTGTATTTTTAAAAATCTCAGAAATTATCTATTGACTTTCTTATTACAGTACTTGTTTTTCCTACTATGGAAGTCAATGGTTACAGGTTTTCAGCTTTCTTCAAAATATCTTCCTTTGTGTTCAGAATAAACAACAGTATAAAAAATAATCTCATTGTTTAGAACCTCTTGAGGGAAGTCGTAAAGAATTTTTTTTGGGTGTGAACTATCTATTTAAATAGCAGTAAATATTGTTAAAATAGTTTTCATGTTTTATATTAACATATGATATAATACATGTTTAAAAATGTATTAAGCACTTGGTCCAGCAAACAACTTCTTCCTGCCCTCCATGCCTGACATCGCGTCAACATTTTTACGCCAGTCAGTCACTTCTTCTTTCTGTGTGAAAAACAAGTAAATGCATATTTTGATCAATTTATATTTTGGTATTTAGCTAAATATGTAAAAATGTATAAATGTAAAATTTAAAAAAACAAAAGAGAGCAAACTACAAAACATTTTGAAAAATTAAGAAAAAAAAGAATGTAATTTAATATGTATATTTTAAACATAAGATAAATATCTACAGTATATAATAATATTTTGTTAATTATAATTCATTTAATAAATAGTAGTTATAAATTGTATTGGCTGTATAAAAAGGAAACAAATAAAAACTTTTAATATTTGTAGTGATATTTGTATATTTTAAAATTTAATAAAATATAATATAAATATAAAATAATTTAAAGAGCAGCAGATTTGGCTACAGATTCAAAAATTAAACAAAAGTAATTAGATGAAATTCTAATTTGGCATAACAAGTGATATTTTAACTGACATAATTTTCTCATTTTCCTTCAGCTTAATCCCCTATTTATCAGGGGTCGCCACAGTGGAATGAACTGCCAAACTGACATAATAGTGTAAGCAAAATAATATAAAAAATATATATACATATGCATTGTTAATAATGTTTTTACGAAAATTTCATAATAATTATTAAGTTTTGTTATGTACACAAGCAAAATAAAAAGGCTATTTTTAGGATGTTTGCATAATTTAAGATATAAAAAATGTAACCAAAGAGATTAGGAAAAGCTTTAACCATAAAATACATTACAAAATGTTTTGAAAACTTAATACGTTATTTATATTAATGTAAAAAATGCTAATATTTTTATATAACATTTTTAAATATTTAATATAATCAATATTATTAAATATTTATATTCTTTATTAAAAATGAAAAAGGTAAATAATAAAAAAATAAAAAGTAAAATAAATTTTATTATAATAATTATTGCTGGCCTAATAGATAAAAAATTCTATTTAAGTGTAAATTATAATCAAATGTGCATAAACTAAATCAAAAGTCAAAATTATTAGCCCTCCTGTGAATTTTTTCTTTTTCAAAAATTTCCCAAATTATGTTCAACTGAGCAGTATTTCCTATGTTATTTTTTCTTCTAGAGAAAGTCCTATTTCTTTTATTTCGGCTACAATAAAAGCAGTTTTAAATTTTTTATAAAACATTTAAAGGTCAATATTATTAGCCCCTTTAAGCAATTTTTTTCTTCGATAGTCTACAGAACAAAACACTGTTTTACAATGACTTCCCTATTACCCTAACTTGCCTAATTAACCTACAATAGTTAAGTCTTTAAATGTCACGTTAAGCTGAATACTATTATCCTGAAAAATATCTAGTAAAATATCATGTACTGTCATCATGGCAAAGATAAAAGAAATCAGTTATTCAAAATGAGTTATTAAAACTATTATGTCTAGAAATTTGTTGGAAAAAATTGGGGAAAATGTACAGGTGGTCTAATAATTCAGGAGGGCTAATTATCCTGACTTCAACTTTATGTATGTTCAACTTTAGGTGATTCTTACCTTTTCCTCCTCCTTCTTCACTGTCTTTAAGTTTGCTTTAAAGTCAATGGACTCCTTATGTTTGGCCCCGAGCAGAGCTCCCAGCATGGCATCAGCAGACACTCGCACTCTCTTTAAGGCAGGTCTCTTCATTTTACCCTTCAGCTCATAGATTTTATGGTTTAAATCTACGATCTACAATATTGAAAAACACACATAAATAACTGTTATTAAAACAAACACATTCAGTAATGCTTTTTGCTTGTGTATTTTTAAATCAACAAAATGTACCTCCTTTTCATTTTTGGTAACTTTAGATTCAACATCATATCGCTCCTCATCAACAACATCGATTTTTTGGTGCAGTTCTTTGCATAGATTCTGTAAACAGAGCACTGGCCAGTGAGAAAGAGCTTCTGACTTAACAAATTCTGACTTAAAATGCGTACAAATATGAACCTGTAAGTCCTGAACCGACAGTCCGGAGAGTTTGAGAGGAGGAACTCTTTCACCGAGCGTTTGCTCTCTGTCCAGCTTTTTCTGCTCTTTCTCCTCCTCCAGCAATGTGCTTGCCTTCTTCAGGATTTTAGTCTGGTATGCATTAAAATAAGAGAAAATGGCCATAATATTCATGGTCACGCAATGATTAAACTAGTTATTAATTCTGAATAGTTGCTTAAAAACTTTTTTGAGGGAGTCAAAAATTGCAAAACATGCAACAAACATTTTACCAAATTTATAATAAGGCTGATTTATAAATTTGTTATTAAAAATAATTTTAAAAGACATTTTTTGTTTGGTTCTGCTGTTTAAGCCAAAATATGGTTTAATGTTTGAATGCTAAGACAAAAATAACTATAAATATTAGTTTTGTAATAACAATACTGTGGAATATGATATTATAACACCAACAACAATGTAACAATAATAGTTATTATTTTTATAATTATTATTATTGTAAAGTTATATTTTTCCAAGACTTTGTAAAAATATATTTTAAATAATTGATTAATTAATAAATTAATAATAACAATACTACTACTACTACTACTACTACTACTACTACCAACAATAATAATAATAATAATTGCAATTAGATGTTGATATTTTGACATTTATACAAATATATTGTCAGTGAATTTAAGGTCATTGACTGGCCATCTGTAGGAGTGTTAAAATGAAACACAAAAATAAATACTCACTTTTAAATATAGCCGTCGAGATGCTGTAATCTTGGGCTTTCTCTGAAGTAGAGAGATGATGTGATAATTAGTGTTGTCATGATATTGTAATTTCTAACTTTGATATGAGACCTTAAAAAATATTGATATTCAATATCATTTTTGATACCATGGGGAACCAATTATGCAAAATTAAAAGTATGCAAATGAACAAAAAACAGGGAAATATAACTAAACCATATAATGATTTTATCAGGTACATCAGCAGAAATTAAGTCAGAAGGCAATCCATGAAAAAAAAAGTGCAATCTAATTTTATTTGCTGATTACAACAGAAGTATTCAAATCTTAATATTATTATTAATTATTCATCTCCTCAATGGTGAGAGTGCAGGAGAGCAAAGCCAGTATAGATACTAACCAAAAGCAAGATGGTACTGTATCATTTGAAATAATTTAGTATCGATATTTATCGATATATTGATATTTGTGACAACACCAATGATAATATACAAATAAAAATACATAGTGTCAAATTAATTATACAGTTTTAATATGTTGTTACTCACCGGGCTGCCACAGATACAGGAGAAAAAATAAAATTAACATCATATTTTATGTGTAAACATACGTTTCATTGCTTTGAAATATGTAATCATTTATTATTTGCATAATAGTAAAAAAGTTCTTAAAATACTCACACAGATTCAGACATGTTTGTTTTTTTTCCTGAAGACTTAAAAATAGCAAAGACTTAAAAAATGAACTTTTACTATCTAGATTATCAGATTGTAAACTTACAATCAAGTAAACAAACATTTGTATAAGAAAGAAAATATTGCATAAGAAAATACTGGTTCAGTTTTGCTATCAGGAAATCAAAATATCATGTGCATTTAGCTTTTGTTTGTGAAATTTACAAGCAATTTCTAAGCAGGGTTATAATAATGAACTTAAACTAAAACTTTATAATATAATAATAAAACTAAAAAGATTTTTGTTATATTAAAAAAAGGAATGAAAACACATTTTATTAACTAGTTGACAAGGAAATGCTTATCATTTTGATGTTATTTAAAATATCTAAAACGAAACCACTATAAAATATAGACATATTAAAAAATAAATAAATAAAAATAAATAAAAACAGAGTAATAATTAAACCTTTAATAATATTGAAATAATTATAATGAGAGATATTGAAAATGTAACAAAAATGTAAAATATAAAAATATGAAAAGTATAAACATACTTTTGTGTAAAAAAAAAGAATCAAAAATAAAATCTAAATCTCACACTATAACACTTTAACAGTTTTAAGTAAACTTTTTTTTCAAATATAATATGCTGTCCTTTATTCAGTGTAAAAAAAAAAAAAAATTAAACAGCACACATGAATAGCTTAAGCAGTTGTAACCCTGGAGGTCCTTACCTCTCAGATGATGGAAGTGTGACTTTGTTTTGGCCACAGGGAAGAAAGTCTGCAGATTTATAGATTCTGATGTACTTGTGATGGGCTCACTAAAATAGACCACTGTCTACACCATTATCACTGTCAGATGCTTCACATCGCCGGCCGCAGAGTGACAGGCCACCTGGTGCTCAAATGTACTTTATGTTCTCTAGACTAAGGGTGAGACAATAATACTCCAACATTCACTCATTGCGCTATACAGTGCAGATCAGAGTTAAACAACAGCCTACAGTTTTATACATCAAGGTCACTGCTTAGCCCTATTTCAGCCTAACAAGAGTGAAAGTATTAGGCAACATTTTAAGATTTCTCCCATTCTTGTTTATCAGCCAAATGCAGTGTGTTCATCGCTCAGTCAGCCAGCATGTTTTTATGAGGACAATAAGCCCTGTCACACAGCAAAACGCAGTTCCTTAAAGCTGAAAAATGAAATGATGAAATGGCAGCCCAGAGCCCTGACCTACACCTGGCTAAAAATCCTTGGCAACAAAGTTATGCAAAAGAAAAACTGCAGTCAGTGAAGAGATTATGTTCAGTGAGAGATAGTATCTAGCGATGAGTATGAGAGACTAGTGTTGGTATTCGTTGCAAGCGGCACTTCTTGCTCATTTTTGACGCTGTAACCTTAAATTAAAATTGCTTTTTACTACCAAATCTCTTTTAAATTTTGAATGATGAAGATTACATATAAATTCTAATAATAACAACAATGATGGTTATTTACATTATATTATATTTTTAATTGTTTTCTAATTTTTACCTTTAATGTATGCGTGTGCATTGTCTTGTCACATGTTGTCTGAACTGAAATACTGAAATAGAATTTCAGGTAAGCCTTTTTAGAGTTGTTTTTAATAGGTTAGTTTATTTTATGAAAAATATCAGTAAGATTACCACATATCATTTTTTTTTAGATGCAACTATGAATGATTTTCTGTTTAAGAGGGACATTCAAAATTATCTGATGATACTGTATGTAGGGTTTTTATATTATATTTAGATATTTTCGTAAAAAGCCAGATCTGAAGTTACAGATAATCATGAACAGGAGACCTCAAACAAGTCATGCCTGACAGCTGTTTTTCTTATACCTGGTCTTTTGTTATAGACTGCCATCAACCGGTTTAAAGAAGAACTGCAGCATGTATGGGGCTGTATGGGATTTTTTGTAATCTTTTTATTCTAAATATGCCTGACAGGTTTTTTTCTTTAATAAACCACTGTTCACTTAATGACATTTTAGTGATTGTCTTCAGTAAATTATAATAAAAAGGGATACTTTTAATTTAAATGAAGTTTTATAAACTAATTGATATGATTGATCGCGTTCCTTTTTATGCTAATTGAGGCGAGAGCCATGGACTCAATTACCTTCAAGTTCAGGGTTCTCTTCCAGGTCAGCATGCCAAGCCTGTAACATTTTAAAACTTGAAATCCCTTTTTTCTTTATCTCTGAGTGGTACAGATCATATAATTATATATGCTACATTGTACAAGACATAAAATTAAATTACTTTGTTTTGTGGTAATACTTCTCAATGTGGTTGTGTTTGTTAACCTATATGAACTTGTTTTGGTGGTACAATTTAGCATTATTAAGTTGAGTGATTTTAATACCTTTTTTTTAACGTGAATAAAATGATTTACTTTACCATTATTTAGATGTTTTTCACTTATGTTAACATTTCTTTTAGTGATAACCCAAATCTACAATTAAAAATAAAACTATGTTATTATAATAAAATTATAAAAAATAATATATTAAATGTTAATGTTAATTTTAGCATTTACTAATAAAATATCTGAGCTGCATGAACAATTATTTTTGTTGTTATTTAGGATAAATGCAAATGTATCGTTTCTTATTATGTAATGTCAGTACATGTTCGGATAAGAACTGTAATTATAGCAAAACGTTGGTAACTTTTGAGTATGTTTAAACCAGTGGTTTCCAAAGTGGGGTTGGGAGACAATGGGCGGCGGGGGTGGGAGTGGGGGGTCGCTTGGTGATTTCCAAAAATCTTTTAGATGTTAAACTATTAAAATTATACTAATAAAATAGTATTTAATAGTTACAGAAAAAAACAGCATACAAATTAAAAGCCATGCTGATAAACAACATACAACTAAAAAGCCATTTAATATTAAACAAATGAATAATGACTTATGGTTTTATGGAAAATGATATGGTTGTTAGACTGATGCACTTTTTTGTGTTATTAATGTGCTCATGTCTATATACTTTCTATTGGTGTGTGTGCACCGTTGTGTTCAATGTTTGTATGTTTATAACCAACGGGGTTGCGAGTCACTGGAATTTGTTATTTTGGGGGTCGCGGGCTGAAAAATTTGCGAACCCCCAGTTTAAACAACAACAGTATAAAATAAAATAATGTGCAGATCCATCTTTGAAAATGGCCAACATTTATGCAGCCCAGACTAGTAGTTGGCGATATCACTTTATAGAAACACACTGGGATTAGGGCATATGGATGGGCACTTCTGAATTGAGTGCAGTGTGTGATACCAATCAACTTCCCTGCTCAAACGATAATCCTTTTAAAAATTTTAATCTTTTATTCCAAAGGGCACTTCAAAGTGTTAATTTTTGACCACTTTGTTTTGAAACGACATCTCAATAATGCGGGCATGATTTTTTTCACTACAAAGTGCTCTACAGAGTGTGATATATCGCGTTTGGAAAGCACTGATTGTCTGTACACACATACAGTCCTTCCTTACTGTTTTTTTTTTTTTTTGAGAATTATTAAAATTGACTATAATAGTACAATTTTTTTAACTTGCACGTTGAAGCCTTTTTTTTTTATTGTTCCAGTCCCCCAAACGCGTTCAGTTTTTTTTTTTAGTTAAAAATGATATCATGTAAGTGTCCTAAAGAATATTTCTATTAATAGAGCTCACGCCAGACCTGTAATGATAACAGAACAGAAGAACAATATTGTTACTACAATTACAACATTTTTTTTCTACATTTGATGATCAATATAAAGACTGACAGTCAGAATCCAGCCAAACGGAATCCTTTCTGCATTAACAAGCTTGGTAATCGACAAAGTACACACTTGTATTAATAAACAGAACACCACCATGCATTGTGGTGGACTAATTCTACATGTTTATTTTTAAAGTTATGTATAGATGATGATAAATGATGTTAGCACTGATCCGTTTGCCTTAAAAATGAAAGAAATATTACAGCATTATAAAACATTCGACGCCATCTCTGATTTGGTGTTGCTGCTAACTGCACAACATATAAACATATTTTTTATTTACATGCATGAAAATACGTCAAGTAATTACATAAAATAAAATGATGAAAAAAAACGAGGGCCTGTGTGCCAGAGTTTTTAACCTTCTATTGTCCAGCATCAAACAGCTTCTTCCGGCCCTCCATTCCAGACATGGCCTCCACGTTCTTACGCCAGTCGGTCACCTCTTCTTTCTGCGGAGGGCAAAAACACACAACTTATGAATATTAGCGATTTGCACATTTAAAGTATCAAATGTAGTCTTTACCTTCTCCTCTTCTTTCTTCACTGTCTTCAGGTTAGCTTTGAAGTCAATGGACTGCGTGTGTTTGGAGCCCAGAAGGACACTCAGCATGTGCTCAGCGGATAGTTTTACTCTCTTCAGGTTAGGCCTCTTCAGCTTGCCCTTCATCTCAAAGATCTTTTGACTCATTTCCTGTATCTTTATAAACACACATCCTTTGAGCTGCTAAGCTGACGGTTTGATTCAGTGCTAAAAGAACACTAGTTTCAGGGATAGTTCATCTAAAATTGAAATTTGTGTCGTTAAAGGATTAGTGGGGCGCCACGGTGGCCGAGTGGTTAGCACGTTCGCCTCACAGCAAGAAGGTCGCTGGTTCGATCCCCGGCTGGGTCAGTTGGCATTTCTGTGTGGAGTTTGCATGTTCTCCCCGTGGTTGCGTGGGTTTCCTCCGGGTGCTCCGGTTTCCCCCACAGTCCAAAGACATGCGGTACAGGTGAATTGGGTAAGCTAAATTGTCCGTAGTGTATGTGTGTGAATGACAATGTGTGGATGTGTTTCCCAGAGATGGGTTGCGGCTGGAAGGGCATCCGCTGCGTAAAACAAATGCTGGATAAGTTGGCGGTTAATTCCGCTGTGGCGACCCCGGATTAATAAAGGGACTAAGCCGAAAAGAAAATGAATGAATGAATGAATAAAGGATTAGTTCACCCAAAAAATGAAAGTTCTGTTGTTAATTACTCGTCCTCATGTTGTTTCAATCACCTGAGACCTTCGTTCATCTTCAGACCACAAGTTAAGATATTTTAGATGAAATCCAGGAGCTCTCCAATCCTCCATTGAGAGCATTAGTCCTGTTAAGTCCAATATCCAATAAAGGAGCCAAAACATTGTCAAAACATTTCATGTGACTTCACTGGTTCAACTGTAATTATAAGAAGCTATAAGAACACTTTTGTGCACCAAATAAACTTTGAAAATTACTTTGGTGACTAATGTTTTCTCTTTCTCATCAGGGTGCGCGTTTAAAATTTGCAGTATGACATACAGTATTGCCATTAAAGTGTGCACAACGTAGAAGCGGCACAACGTAGAAGCATCAAATAGTAAATGCTTTGAGCCTGTTTTTTTTTTTTTTTTTTTGGGTGCTGATCTTGGAGCTTCGTATGATTACAGTTGAACCACTGAAGATGAACAAAGGCCTTACAGGTTTGAAACAACATTAGGGTAAGCGATTAATGACAGAATCTTTATTTTTATTATTATCTCTTGAAACCTAGTGTGTAAGAAATCTGTGTACATGTTTACCCTTTAGGTCAAAAATGACCCAACTTTTACTGGACCTGTAAAATAAAGCATCTAAATTTAATTTCAATCCTCAAATCTATTTTGCATGAAGAAATAACCCTGTCTTCATCACAGAAGTGTAAAAACGGTTTTATAGCTAGCGGGTCAAAATTGAGCTGAAGGACAACCATTGTACCCTGACCTTCATGAATATAGAAAATTATCAATCTTATCTAGTATTGGGGTAATTTTAGAAAACGTCACCAAACTTCAAGATAAAACACATTGTTTAGTTTTTCTGCTGATAAATGGTCATTTTTGATTCGTAAGTCAGCTGTAAATTACACAAGTACACAATTTTTTGTACCTCTTTGTCATTTTTGGCCACCTTCATGCCGATGTCATAGCGTTCCTCATCAATCACATCAGTCTTTTGATGCAAGTCCTTACAGAGTTCCTATACACAAAACAGAGTTTAACAGACGAAACAGTTTACTTGAAGTCTGTATGTAGGATACATTCTAAAAGTGAAAGTAATTTCTGGTGTATCATAATGGGCCAGATGGAATCTGAGTCTTTCTCACTCATCAGTCTCCCATAAAATGGGGAGATTGAGAGGGAAACTAAACTCTGGTTGCATAGAGTTTGATCTTTGAAATTTATATGTGAAAGAACTGTGTGAGTACAGGTATGAGCAGATGTCCCATGTTTAAGACTCACTGTTGCCCCTCTATTATGGCATTTTCTCCAATCTTGCCATTTAAGGTATTCCAGTATACATCATTGCTGGTGGGTGAAGCTGGTCAAGTCCTGTACACCACCGCAGTGTTGCAATCCTACCAAGCTCGCTTTAAGGGCTTTCACACCCAATAGTTATGGGAACTGAGCTGTGAAACTAACATTTTCACTAAATAAAAAAAATAAAATTGCACAATAACTGTCAGCCTCAAGAGTTTTAACAATAGGGGCTTTTCACTAAGTAGTTATAGGAACCATTGGGAAGTTTTTTTTTCTCCACCCATGTTGATGGTGGCATTTGCACTGTCACAAGGAACACTGAAAGCTGTTTTTTATCCAATTCCTTCACCCAGTTAGTACAACAGGTATGTTAAATAGCAGGTCACATAAAAATAGCACTAACAAATTAAATGTTAAATTTGATATCACCTTTAAATAATTTAATCATGCCATACCTTTAATTCCTGTACAGACAGGCCAGAAAGTTTAAGTGGAGGAATTCTTTCGCTCAGCGTTTTCTCTCTTTCCTTTTCTTTGTCTCGCTTCTCCACCATCAGCATTTCCATTGCTGTTGACAGCAGCCTCATCTTCAGGATGCCAGATCCGTTATTTTAATTCCAAAACAACATTTATTATTTTTTGCTAATACATACAAATAAATGACTATTAATACACCTTTTTTTTTCTTAAGCCCAATTATTTTTGTTATGGTTAACTTCAGTCAAACAGTACATGTTTTATGTTCATATTTATTCATATTGATAAATTTTAGAGCAGCATTATCATTCAAAATTATTTATTGGATTACATTTGAATTGAAGTTTTCCAAACCAGAAATACAACCCATAATTTAAAAACCCAGCAGGCACGTTTGTGAAAAAATACATAAAGTGTTTAAAAGATTTAAAAACTCTCCTAGTAAGTATAACAGTGGTCAGCAGGTGGCGCTCACCTTCAAGCCCAGCCGACGAGCTGACGTGATCTTGGGCTTTGGCTTTGATTGAGGTCTTTGGTTGAAGCATTCAGTGGAACATAAAATAGAATGTTGATTGAGACATGTGATTAATATAGTTAATATAGTCCTTTTTCTAGATGATGATAGACTACTCACGCATCAGACATCTTTCTGTGGTTCTCATTTATCTGCAAAATAAAGTGACCATTTAAAACAACCATTTCGGTAACACTTTATTTTGATGGTCCATTTGAGTATCAGTAGACTGTCTGCTTAATATCTGTTGATACAGACATTACCAGTTCTTCAACAGACATTTAACTGACTATAAGAAACTTTGCAAGTACATGTCAATTTGTACTGACCATAACCCTAACCCCAACCCTAACCCCAGCCAACAATCTACTTATAATCTAATGAGAATCAGTTGCAATGTAACTTAAATTCAACAAACTGACCATCAAAATAAAGTGTGACCATCATTTCAACTTTGAAATACTGTACATATAGGGAAATTAACAAAGAAGAATCATCAAAATAACACGGATTTAATAGTAATTATTGTGCTGTTTAAAGCTAAAAATGACGTTGTACGTGTTTAATTCCTATTTTTAGATTGTTTATTCTAATAATTGAGTAGCTAAAATGTAAATAAATGTTAATTTTATATAATAAAAAATATTGCTTGTTTGTTTGTTTGTTTGTTTGTTTACATTAATTAACATGTATTTGATAGTTTCAGTTATTTCAGGTTTTTGTTTTCATGCTTTTAGTAAAACAGGATTTTAAAGAGCAAGCTTGAGTCGATTTTGTCTTTAGTTAGTTATCAAAGCAGCATTGAAAATAGCTTATATAAGTAAATAAAGTTACACTGAACACCCAACAGCTAGTACAGTATTAGTACAAAAACAATTTTGAAATAATTTGATATTTGATTGGTTTGATTCAGTGAATGTACACATTTAAATGTTCTTATGCTTAATAATAACAAAACTAATCATGTGGTGAAATAGTATAGGCATAAGAAAGAGAACATTATGTCATTTAAAGGGTAATGCTGCCTGCAATATCACTTTTCATATGCATTAGTTTATACACATTTAAACAAAACAACAGTCAACATAAACATCTTAATATTCCACAAAGTCTTTTAATAGCACAGCATCATTCTTATAATAAACTTTGCATATTTAATGTATTATGCAATATTTGAAAGATCTTGCATAAATGAATAGTAATCCCTTAATGACAGTGGTAATCAGATCCTTTAATCCATCCGTTTGACCTGTTAGTCCTCTACACAGCGGTAAGAGCTCTGTGCATAGCGTTCCTCAGTTTTAGCATAGGTGAAAATCTTACAGGATTGTCACTAATTTGAGAAACATCTGAAGGGATAACAATGCAAATGTGCCCAATTTTTTACCAAATCTAAACAATTAACATTTACTTCCTTTAATATCTACCACCATAGCAAGATTTTCTATATATAAACCCTTATAATGACTGATTTGCCATTAAAAATATGCAAAAACTGAATGAAAAATGAAAAAGACATACCTGCTAAAAGTAGCAAAGACAGGAGTGAGAGTTTACTGGCTGACCAGGGTAAGATGAAAATCCTTAGATTTATAGTATCAGCTCTCAGGGGAACTTCTTACTAAAATAGACGCCTCTCTGTGCCGCTCTACTGACATTTACTGTTCACACAGTAAACTAGCATAGTAAAACATTCAGGGCTATGTAGTGTGGAGCGATGTGAATGCCTGATCTTGGTGGCCAAAACCATGCCTATGGTCAGTGACCAGATTATAATACTAAAATTTCTGTGTAGAAAGCGTGTAGTAAATGTGACAGATTGTAATATGCTTTTAGTTATGTCGAGTTGGAATTATAGTTGACCTTGAACTACATTGTGAATTTTAATCTCAGTCTAGTGAAGATATTAAATTTACTCGTGTTTTTAAGGCCTTTGTATGATTTCATGCAAATTCAAACTATTTGTGTACAAGAAATGAGAACGTTTTGCTTTATTTTATTTATATATGCTTACAATTTGTTTGTTATATTTTATACAGACGCACTGCCCTATGAGTTCATCCCAATCAGTCTATAATTATTCATTATTTCCAAATAGAGCTGTTCAAGTCATCTGGTGAAATTATTTTCATATTGCTATACATTTTATGTAGCAGAAAAACAGAACATCGCAATGTCAGATTTTTAGATTTTTCCAATATCATGGAATATCAGCCCTTACTTTTAATACACTAGCAGTGCTCGTGATAGAAATATGAAAAATTGTCAAATATGTCAGATAATTTTTAAATATATACATTTATTAATATGAATGGACAATATTTTTTAATATCCTAATATATTTTCTTAATATTTGACTGAAATTGTATATACATGGTTATGAGAAAAGCAACATACTACATGCATACAGTATATCTGGTTTTACAGTTTACAGAGCAAAACAGTATTTGTTTTACTCTGTAAACTACTTGTGGTCATTTAGAGCATGTTATTTTTTGCATAAAAAAATGGTGCCATGTTTATACTATATAGTTTTGATGTCTCAACTTCAGAAATGTTATTTTAAATTCAGAAGTGTTATGAAATCAATGGAATAATTTTCACCATGGTCTAACCCTAATGTTCAAAAATACAAATAAAAAATATTTGTAAATTAAAAAAAGTTTTGGAAATAAAATATTTGAAAAATGCTTTTCAGGACAGTGATGGGCTGTGTCTGAAATTGCCCGCTACTCGAAGATGTATTACATTTGAATTTGAAATTACGACATGACCATTAGAAAAGTATGTTTTACGTAGTATGAATGTGTGCAGTATGGTATTTGGAGTTACTACATCCACCATTTTTCATTATCACATGACTTACGCTGTTTGTTTCATTGTTTCACTCCCACTCACAAAATCTCTCGTGTGGCATCACAGGAAATTATAGCATCCATCGGATGCGTATTTCAGAATCTTGATGGTTTAGATGGTTATCTGGGTGCTTCTCGCCTACTGTTCTTGGAATACTATAAATTCAGACATACTACTCAGCTTGCATACTGTTTATTACATACTATACAGTATGGAAATATGCGAGTTCGCATGCAGCCTTGGGCTGAGTACAAAAAATGATTTAACAGTAAGCAGTAAGGGGCATGTGGAGTAATGATAGCTGTGACTTCAAAAAGGAGTGTGGTCAGTTGTGAGTGTTTGTTTTAGTGCTGTCAAACATCAACATCGTTTGGCAAAATCTGCAAAAAATAGTGTAAATGGGTTATATGGAATAACTTTCATGTAAAAATAACTTCTTTTTTTTTGTAAATGTGTGAGCATCTTGCAACGAAAGCAGACCTTCTCTGACTTTATGGTCACCTATGAAAGCTTTTTATCTGAACAACTCAAAACAATGTAACATTTACTCTTTTGAGAGCCTAACCCTACAACAGAAATGCACCAATACATAGCAACTAATATTTGGAATCGACTGATTGTCTTAACCCACCAAGGTCAATGTCATGTCACAAAAACATCAAGTGTGTGCTTTGTGTAAAAAAAAAAGTCTCTTGTTCAGAATTACTTAGAATTGCGTGACAAAGACAACAAAACCACAGTTCGTAAGCTGTGAACTGCTAAAATATAAACTTGTGTGTCACGCTGCTTGTGTGTCACTCTGCTGACTCTGACAACATGCATATTGCACACATACTATAATAAACGCAAATCCTATTAAGCTGTAGATGAGAAAAAACACTGGTGAACTTGCCTCATTTACAATTTGTTTTGTCTAACAAAAATGTTATTGTAGCTTCGTATGATTGTAGTTGAACCACTGAAGCAACATGGACTGTTGCCCAATGGTTTTGTTTGATTTTTATTTATTTATTTATTTATTTATTTATTTATTTATTTATTTATTTATTTATTTATTTATTTATTTATTTATTTATTTATTTATTTATTCTTTTCAGGACTGTTGCTATATGCAGGGGATGAGGGAAGTCTCCATTTCATCAAAAATATCTTTATTTGTTTAGTAAAACGCAGTGAAGGTCTCAGGGGATTGGAATGACGTGGGGGTGAATAATTAATAACAGAATTTTCATTTTTGATCAACCCTAACTTGCTAGCCGCAGTTCACTCAACAGCCACTGGTGTCACTAATAGCAATAGTTTCTGAACTACCAATAGATCCATAGGAACATTTGAATCAGTGTTAGATAAACCGTTCATGATAAAAAGTAAAAGAATAAGATGTTGGATCATACATATATGATAGAAGGATAGAAGTGTCGATAGCAAGCAGTTCCTGCAATCTAAGTTTATACCAGGTAATTGCAATGTAATGTTATGCCATGACAGTCCTTTCGTGAACGTGATAATTTCCATGCACATTAAGCAAGCAATTTTCTGGCAGGAGGCAGCATAATTTAAATCTTTTCTTGCGTTTGGAGGACAGTGAGGTGGAAACACTGTCTTATTGTAATGTGAGCTGCTTTAGTCACACCTCATTCTCTCTGAGGTGACGCTCCGAGACATGTAATGAATTACCACCTGCCGTTTGTCCTGGATATATTTTTAGGCCAGATGATAGGATGCCAAGCGCCAAAGTTCTTGTCTTTAAATGGTATAGTGCTTATATGAAAACTGCTACGGCCTGTATGAACAGGCTTACTGTAGTCAGCTAAAACACTATTTAATGTGTGTTCTTCTGGGAAATATAATCCTTTAGCTGTCCCTTTAAGAGATCAGAGAACAGATTTACATGACACCATTTTCAACTAAAAACTGAAAACTTTCTTAACTAATGTACACAAAAAAAACACATGATGTTCACAATCACATGCTCACAATCACATACTGTATATTTGATAAAGTGTTTTTTTTCTTGCTATAGTCATCCTCTCAGTTAAAGTGTGCCATGTATACTCAAGTTTAAAAATTTTATTCAATTTATTCTTTTTTTTTTGGTAACAGTACTAGTTCATCTAACATTGCATGCCACTGCAGTCAGTTATAGATGATTACAGTATGTTCTATTTCCACAAAGAACAATAACTACACTCTTGTATAACTACTGCTTATTCAAACTACCTATTTAAAATGAGATGGAAATAATTGAACAATAACCGAAATAATGAACAGCTTAGTTGCTTTATGTTCGATCTACTTAAATTTGTAAAAATGATTAAGTTAATTTAATCGATTTGTGTTGGGACGACTTGAAGAAAAAATGTGGAAGCCAACATTTTTTTTACAATGTTAATAGCAAATGGTCCCAGCTGGGTTTGTTGGCATTTCTGTGTGGAGTTTGCATGTTCTCCCTGTGTTCACGTGGGTTTTCTCTGGGTGGTCCGGTTTCACCCACAAGTTCAAAGACATGTGGTATAGGTGAATTGAATAAACTGAATTGGTCGTGATATACAGTTGAAGTCAGAATTATTAACCCCCATTTGAATTTTTTTTTCTTTTTAAAATAATTCCGCAAATGATGTTTAACAGAGCAAGGAAATTTTCACAGTATGTCTGATAATATTTTTTCTTCTGGATAAAGTCTTATTTTGGCTAGAATAAAAGTAGTTAAAAAAATTTTATAAACAATTTGAAGGTCAAAATTATTAGCCCCTTTAAGCTATTTTTTTCAATAGTCGACAGAACAAACCATCGTTATACAATAACTTGCCTAATTACCCTATCCTGCCTAGTTAACCTAGTGAAAAATATCTAGTAAAATATTGTTTACTGTCATCATAAAATAAAATAAAAGATAAAATAAATCAGTTATTAGAAATTAGTTATTAAACCTATTACCAAAACAGAAATTGGGGAAAATAAACAGTGGGGCTAATAATTCAGGGGGGCTAATAATTCTGACTTCAACTGTATGTATGCGTTGCAGCTGTAAGGGCATCTGCTGTGTAAAACTATATGCTGGATAGGTTGATGGTTCATTCCGCTGTTGTGACCCCTGATAAATAAAAGGACTAAGCCGAAGGAAAATGAATGAATGAATGAATACATTTTGCAAATAAACCATGCTGAAGCTCTTTAAAGCAGGATAGATTCTGATTTATTGTGTATCAGCTGGATGAAATTAGAAGCCTCTTACCTTAACATATACATGCCAGATGACACATAAATAGAATCATAGCACTAGGATCTGTAATGACAGAAATAGTTCTAAATAGTGTACACACTACACACACTTACTTTATGTTAATACAAACTTTCTTTTGTATGCAGCTAATCTTTTGACAGTAAATAATAACAGACATCTCTCATTTTCAGGAGGCAGCATAATATCCCGCCGTATATAACATTTTAAAATTCATTCATTCATTTTACTTTGGCTTAGGGCTGTCTAAACTCAGTCCTGGAGGGCCAGTTTCCAGCATATTTTAGTTCCAACCCTAATTAAACACACCTGAACCAGCTAATCAAGCTCTAGGTATACTAGAAACTTCCAGGCAGGTGTGTTGAAGGAAGTTGGAGCTAAACTATGCAGGACACCGGCCCTCCAGGACTGAGTTTGGGCAGCCCTGGCTTAATCCCTTATTTATCAGGGGTCACCACAGTGGAATGAACCGCCAACTATTACAACATTTGTTTTACGCAGCGGATACCCTTCCAGCAGGAAAACAGTTCTGGCAAACACCCATTCACTCTCAACTGCACTCCACTCTATACAGTACGCCAATTTAGTTTATTCAATTCACTTGTAGCACATGTCTTTGGACTGTGGGGGAAACCGGAGCACCCGGAGGAAAGCCACGCGAACACAGGGAGAACATGCAAACTCCACACAGAAATGCTAACTGGACTAGCCAGGACTCGAACCAGCGACCTTCTTGTTGTGAGACGACAATGCTAACCACCGAGCCACCATTCTGCCCAAATACATAACATAAAAATATTAAGTTTTTATTTTCCTAACATTTAAGCTATGATATCATCTGACTACACAAAAGTTTTTCAGTGTCTTAAATAAATGCAAGGCCTTTCAAATAGTATTCAAGACCAACTATTGATACCAACACGTCTTTATCTAATAGCGTGGTGGAATGAAACAGTTTGAGCACATATTCCTAACAAGCAATATATGTTCATTCCTAGCCCTGGAAAGCCTCACGGCAGCTCCAATGACCACAGATATTTGCACTACAAGTATTTTACTGTACTATTTGTATAATTTAAGGCTTATTATATCTGTCACGATCACCAGCGATCTCTCCTCTATCAAAGATCGCTGATTCACACTTACTTCCATGAACTACAAATCAGCCATGTTAAGGACTACATCTCCACTCATGCAGCACTCACACTCACCTGCTCCAAGTCACCACTGATTAGAGACTCCCAGCTGAAGCCACTCACCACTTAGTACACTCTCTATTTAAGCCACTCAGTAACACTCACTGTTGCTGAGTATTGTTCATCTGTTCTGTGACATACAACGCTTTTTCTTTGTTCCTGTTTATCTGTTTTTGACCTTGCCTTGCTATTTGTTTTGTCCATGCCTGCCGCCTGCCTATTGACCCTCCGCCTGTTTATAGACCACGATTTTGGATTACCTATGTACATCTGTTTGCCCCTGATTGACCGCCGCTATACTGACTTAAATAATTTGCAATTGGATCCTCGCCTCCGTTGTCATCGTCACATCACGTAACAATATCACTACATGAGATACACTGCAAAAAAATGCTTTTGGGGTGAGAATAATAATCCTTTTTTTCACTTTGAAATAAAATAATTTTTTCTTACCCTATTGTTAGATTATTTTGCTTTTTTTAATAAAAACACTTAATTTTAACATTTATTTCTGAAAACCAGACAATATTTTTTACTTGTCTACTTGCTTCTGTCTTGTTTCTAGTCCAAATGTATAAAAATTCTTAATCAAAAAGCAAGTTTTTTGCAGTATACTCTTGCTTTCGCTCACTCCCTCTTCCCTCCATGATTTCTGGGATTTTGTATCTATCTTGCTGGCATCAGGGACCCACTATAAATTTATACGGGAAACTTCCCGGAGCTTCCGGGAGAGGTGGGATGTCTGTAATAAACAATAGCTAAGACTACATATACATCTGTAACAGTAACATAATTTTCACAACAATTTTTTTCAAATCACTTTCAAAAGTATTTTCTAGCTGATAAACAATATAAACTTTATTAGTCAGCTAAAATATATCCTGCTAAGACAAGTTTAGATATTTAAAGGAACACTCCACTTTGTGGTGGAGATTTTACAACTCTTCTACAGTATGTTCTTATGTTGAGTTTTACATTTTTTGAATCCATTCAGCTGATCTCTGAGTCTGAATGGAGCACTTTTAGCTTAGCTTAGCATAAATCATTTATTTGGATTAGACCAGTAGCATCTCGCTTAAAAAAAACAATTATTATATTATATGTAGGCTAATAATTTTTTTTATTAAAGCTGGACTCTTCGATAGCTACATTGTGTACTTAGACAGAAAATTACAAATTTCCAGCGTAATAATCAGTGAACAGTGGCATGGCTGCAGTGGGTGCAAATATATTACACAGTACCTGAGCGGCTGTACCTTACATCAATATAACCAACACGACCACCTGCTTGCACTTGGAGGTGACAAAACTGCAGCGTGCACTTATAATAAACAGACCAATGTTGTGCTTATTTTTATAGTTATTGTCCTTGGCATAATCAGGCCTTTTGTCAGACCACTGATTTGATTTTCATTCCACTTTGGTGCATTTTGTTCATATTTCATATTTGGTTCATATTTACAAATACAGTTGATTGATGTCAGACATGTTATGTCTGTTATGGGAGAGGTCAAATAAACAAATGTTCATGGCAAGGTCAAGACCTACAGGTCCTGCTACATTTAGAACTGTTGTATCTAAACATCTCCACGTCTTTTGAACTGCTTCATCTTTGAAGTCTTTAATAGCAAGTTCTTATTGCAGGCAGTTTAAAAAAAGAAATATACAAAATGTTTAGTCTTTTTTGATCTGTATTTATTTTTAAGACAGAAAAAAGATCACATGAATCATTTAGTAGCACATCAGGTAAGGATTTTTCCTCTTTCTAAATAGCTTTTAAAACCTGCAATTTCTCTCAAACCGAAGGTAAACAAGATCTTGATCTCTTATTAAAATAAGATATTTGTTACTAAGCATTTTATGAACTTGCAAAGATTTATACATTATTTTAAAGACATTTTTCTGCTGTCAGATCTTCTTATGCCAAATCCTGTAAGAAAACAAATAAAATTCAGTGGGTCCAAGTAAAAAATTCCAAGTACAACATTCTTAATCAAAAGATAATTAAAGGGGCTACATGTTAGAATTTTTATCTATCAATTGCTTTGTTATTGCTTCATATTATAGTCTCAAACATATTTAATAATCAGATGATGCAGAGCTTTTGCAAACATTTGCATGTTGCTGTGATTAGATGCTTTCTTAATGGCTGCTTTCTCAATTTTGTCATTTTTATTTTGTTCTAAATAAACTTTTTTTTGCATTGATATGCAAACTAATATTATAGTATTATTTATATATTATTTATTTTATTTTGTACTATTCCTGTACAGTTTATATGCAACTCACAAACAAAAGGGAATAAACAATGTTCTTAATACTATGGAATTACTTGTTAAAGGATTTCACTAAAACCCCTATAGGACACATACATCATGGAAAGAGACTTTAGTTTAATGTGTGGGTTTTCATCTAGCATTCATCTAGTGTGTGTGTATACATATATTGTTATGATTTAGAATCATGGCTTTAAGCTTGTATGTCTTTTGGTACAATAGTAATAGTAAAAATGTCTTCTTTTGTCAAATTATTACAATTATATGTATTATATTGTTTTCAAAATTAAATAAGAGTAATAAGACAATATCAGGAAAAATGAATTCAGTATTAACAATCAAATTAATTTATAATTAATTTCTGTTGTAAGGTCAAACTAAACATTTCATTGAGGTATATTTAATATGCAAATCAATGTTTTATAATGTTTTTAAAATAAAAATATGGATATTATTGAAATAAAGGGATCCTCTACAATGTGAACACTGATACTGAATTATTCATTCAATTTATTCATTCAAACTGCTGATTCATTAAGAAGCTAAGCTAATGACTGTATAAATGGACTATTGGATATGGACTCATTTGATTAATTCAAAACTTATTGAATTAAAAAAAAACATTAATTCATCTATACATCACTGTTCAGCACTTCATATGCAAATTTGTCTGAACAACTTGAAATATGATTATAAACTGACTGCGTTACTTTTGGTTGGTGACATTGTGACTGACTTGTGAGTTTCTGCAGTTCACTTATTGACCAAAATAGCCAAAACAGCTATTAACAAAAAAAGCATTTTAAAAGTTTTTATAGTGAACATACAGTATAGCCCTTTTTAAAAATTAGTAAAAAAATTTCCCTGTTTATATTACCTTTTATTGTCCAGCATCAAACAGTTTCTTCCTGCCCTCCATTCCAGACATGGCCTCCACATTCTTACGCCAGTCGGTCACCTCTTCTTTCTATAACAGGAGCACGTGTAACAATATGTGTGTTTAAATAGCACTAAAATGCATATACTGTACATTACCACCACCGATTTCAACTCAACTCAAGTCTAATCAAGCTTTATTGTCATTCCACTACTAGTGTGCACATACAGAGGAACAAAATGTCGTGTCTCACAGAACACGGACATAAATATTCATAAATACTAACACAACACTGCATGGACATAAGACCTATTTAAATATAAATGTCTCTAACATATACTATAAGATATTTAAATACACATAAGACAGTCTATACAAGTACTCTTACATGAGAATGAACAATGTTGTGCAGGACATTGTGCAAATATTCTCAAACACATTTCATTGCACATTACAAAACTTACCTTCTCCTCTTCTTTCTTGACTGTCTTAAGGTTGGCTTTGAAGTCCACAGACTCTTTAACTTTGGAGCCCAAAAGAGCACCCAGCATAGCATCAGCAGAGATCTTCACTCTCTTCAGCGCTGGTCTCTTCATTTTACCTCTGAGTTCGGTAATCTTGATGTTCAAATCGGTAATCTGACAGAGACATGTGCGTTTATTATATATAGCATTTACATGAAGTGCAGTATGATACAAGGTGATTCCACTGAGGGCGCAGTATACTGTACCTCTTTTTCATTTTTGGACACCTTGAGTGAGATATCATACCTCTCTTCATCTACAACATCAATCTTCTGATGGAGGTCTCTGCAGAGAGCCTGAAAATGAAATACTGTATGAAAAGATGACCTTGGTATGTTGTTGGGGTGCTTGTCAATGGTATTTCTCAGGAAACGTTACTGAAGCTTTTTTAGAATTTTTTTTATTTTAAATACATACTTTTTTGTGAAAAAAATAATAATATTGGAATGAATAATACACACCTAGTTGTTTCAGAACACAAATTAAGACTTTTTAGATGAAATCCAAGAGCTCTATATACAGCAACGGTCACAAAACAAGTCCAGAAAAGGAAATATTATCAAAAATGTTGTCGAAACATTCTATGGAACTTCAGTGGTTCAACTTTAATCATACAAAGATCCAAGAACACTTTTGTGTGGCCAAAAAAAAAGAAAAAAAGTAAAAACGTGCTTGCCAGTCTTTTCTATACCTCGTTAGGTTGTCAGGGAACATATTTATCACAGACATTCAGCAGTGTGACACGCAAGCGTCATATTGCGTGCACCCTGACCTATGCAGAAGATATATGCAGAGTTGTTTTTATGGATTTTTTTGGCACACAAAATTGTTCAAGTGTTAATATTGACAATATTATAGTTCCTTTTTTGGACTTTGACCGTCTCAGGACTGTTAGTGTCTATAGAGCATAAGATTTAATCTAAAATACACCCCAAATCAGAAAAAATTGGGACAGTATCGAAAAGAAAGAAAAGAAAAAGAAAGTAGTTATTTCTAAATTTACTTTGACTTGTATTTCATTGCAGACATTATGAACACAATATATTTAATGTTTTATCTGGTCAACTTAATTTAATTTGTAAATATCCATCCTCTCCTGTCATTCAGACCTGAAACACATTCCAAAAAATTTGGGTCAGGAGCAGTTTAGGGCTAGTACTCGGGTAAATTGGTTAAATGATGATGTGATTTGAAACTGGTGATCTCAACAGGTGATTTGTAATGATTTGGTAGAAAGGAAGCATCCAAGAAAGGTCTAGTCTTTTAGGAGCAAAGATGGGCTGAGGATCGCCGGTTTGCCAACAAATGCATAAGAAAACTGAAATGTTTAAAAACATTGTTCCTTAAAGAAAGACATTTGGATATTTTACCTTTAATAGTGCATAACATCATTAAAAGATTCAAGGAATCTGGAGGAATTTCAGTGTATAAAGGGCAGTGGCGCAAGCCTAACATCAAGAATTGTCATTTATTTATAAGCGAGACTAGACTATTTTTGCAAACCTTTGTCAAGTAACACAGTTACAGCCACAAATGCCAGTGAAAACTGTACTGTGCCAAAAGAAAGCCCTATGTTGACTGTGACCAGAAGCGATGTCGACTTCTCTGGGCTCCGAACCATCTGGGATGGACCATCACGCAGTGGAAATGCGTACTGTGGTCAGATGAATCATTATTTCAGGTATTTTTTGGAGAAATGGGCTCTGACCAAAGAAGAAAAACGTCATCCAGACTGTTACCAGCAAAAAGTCAGGGTCTGTCATGGTTTGGGGTTCTGTCAGTGCCCTTGGCAAAGGTAACTTGCACTTCTGTGATGGCATCAGTAATGCTGAAAACCACATAGAGATTTTGGAACACAATATGCTGCCTTCACAAAGATGATGACAACATCAAGTGGTAAATGCTTTACGGTTTCAACTTTTTAAAAAAAAATGTGTTGCAAGAAACAAAATTGAAGTACGTACTAATTAAATAAAAATCAGGAACACCATAAATAAAGTTTGTTGTATGTTCTGCAATGAAATACAAGTTAAAGTAAATCATGGTTCACTACTTTCTTAATTTGTGTTTTCCATACTGTCCAAACTTTTTGGATTCGAGAATGTATCTTAATTTTAGTTCCAAAATGGACGAAGGTCTCAGGATTTTGGAACGACATGAGGTTGAGTAATTAATAACAGAACACATTTTTTAGGTGAACTAATCCTTTAATCTTAAAAAAAACTATTAAACTAAGTGATCTTATTCAATAAAATAATAATTCCTAAATAGTAAATAAATAAATAAATACCTGAAGGTCTTGAACTGACAGACCGGACAACTGCAGAGGTGGGACTCTTTCAGCCAAGGTGGTCTCTCTCTCTGTTTGCTTATCTTCTTTTTCAGTTACAAGCATAGAGCATGCTTTCTTCAGGAGCTTTGTCTGAAGCAAAACATGTTCAAAAACTTTCATTTCAAATGCTTCACCTTTAGATATCTTTTCTGTAAAGCAGACAGAACCTCATACCTTTAAGAACAACCTCCTGGAGGCTGAAATTTTAGATTTGGGTCTCTGAAAAAAAATAAGCAGTATTATTACATTATATTCAATTTAAATACAAAATGTCTGAAATTCTTATTATAGAATAAAGCCCACTTACCTGGCTACATTGGTGATTTTTAAGTTTTGAAAGGAAATAAAAGTAGCAATGTTTTAAACATTTAAATTAATTTACAACAATAAATAGACAGTATGCATATTTTTATATAAAAAGATTGAATACTTACGCCTCAGACATTGTGAACTTCTAAGTGAATGGCAAATCACTAGTCAAAATCTGAAATATAAAGATTGGTGACTGATAAGCACCAATTGTTATTACAAAATTAACGTCTAAGAAATGAGAAAATGCTGCATGGAGTTATATATGTTTTTGCATCTTTTCATAAAAATATATTCCACATATTCTGAATAAAACAATATTAAATAATGGGAACCCCTCTGCAAGCATGTCCAAACTCTTCAGCTTGAACCTGCTTCTTTTGATTGAGTCCCCACCCCCGAATTCTCAGCTTGATACTGGATACTAGTTTTAGGCTTATTTCTTCTGTATATAAGATTGCACTAGTTTATTTATTTATTTATTTATTTTTATATATATTTTTTGTTATTTATTTCTTGTTGTAATTATTATGATTGTTGTTGTTTTTGTTGTTGTTATTTTTGCTGAAAATACTCTTCAGTGTATTTGCTTATTGTTACATGTTGATGTTGTCCTTTTTGTTATGTGTTTTACAATGTATAAATAAATCATTAAAAAAAAACAATATTAAATATTTTAGTTGAATCAAATGAGCTTTTCTAGTGATCTCTACAAACAGTACATCAAGCTCCCTAAAATATTACATTAAACTTTGTATAACTTAAACAGTGTTGTTTAAACCTTATGAACTTATTAAAATAAGTTGAAGTAACATGGAAAAAAATATTTTTTTACAGTGTACAGCTTAACAAAGGGACTTTTATTGATATTTTTAGTAGGTTGTGACAGCTACATCTTGAAGTAAATGTGTAAAATAACAGAAAAAGATTTACAGTTGAATACCCGTACCATCATTTGCACAAGGCACCCAGTCAATATATTCTATTAAACTACTAAAAATGACAATAAAATTCAAAAAGTTAAACTTTTTAAACATTTAAAGTTGTTGATTGTGCCATCATGCAATTCAATAGCTTAAGTAAATGGAAATGAATCACCCAAGAATCACAAAATTTGATATTTATATTTATATATTTATAATAATAATAATAATAATTATTATTATTATTATTATTATAATTATAATAATAATTATACAAAATAATAATTATGAATTGTTGTATATTCAAATGCTCCTCCTAGACATGAGTTAAATAAATGCAGATCGAGACTTTTACTTTAACATCCTACAGCTTCAGAAGAGATTTCGACTCAGTGTAACCTATCATGTCACATCAAAGTTTTCAAAGACCACACTATCCTTGCTATGCCCCATATTAACTCCATTTCAGCAGTTACATCTCATGGGTGATATTGGTATTTTTAGAGCAATCAAATGCATTGGTTTTACAGTTAGCTGTGCCAAAGTACAATAGTTCATACCTGTTTCTCCAAAGACCCTCAAGGCAATGAGTAAGGCTGGACAATGTCAGTCCACAAGGAAACTCAGGCAATTTTTTATGGCCTCTTTGAGCTCCTCTGAGTGGCTCACTAAAATAGACTGAACCCTGAACACCCGGAGTCTCATTTTACTCAGCACCATCAAAACACAATTGCACACATTGTCCAGTGCCAGTCACACTCTTCATTTCCCATTGTTTGACCCTACAAGGCAGGAAAGCCTTTGCTTAGGTGGGACAGTGGTTGTATGAATCCTATTGCAAATTTGAGCCCATGAGTATTTAAACACCAATCAACTGAGTTTTCATCAGAAATCAATTGAGTTTTAATTGCCAACTCCAAGTTTTAACCATCATTTATTCATGTTATTCAATTTAAATTGCAAACTCGTTTTAATCTCCAATTAATAATTTTAATTACCAAACCATCGAGCTTTAATTACCAACTAGATAGTAAAGTTTGAGGACAAACTTTATGGTGGCTTGAAAAGCCAGTTTTAAATAGTTTATTTAGTTGAAAAATTGGCATGTTACTAGCATGATTCTAGCATGAATTAGCATGATCTTAGCATGATTCTAGCATGAATTAGCATGTTACTAGCATGATTCTAGCATGAATTAGCATGATCTTCGCATGATTCTAGCATGAATTAGCATGTTACTAGCATGATTCGAGCATGAATTAGCATGATCTTAGCATGATTCTAGCATGAATTAGCATGTTACTAGCATGATTCTAGC
>CAIGQQ010004470.1:4289545-4300163 GCA_903798035.1 Danio albolineatus
CGCCAATTAATCATGTTTTAATCAACAACCCATTGAGTTTTAATCGCTAATTAATCATGTTTTAATCATAAACCCACAGTTTTAATCGCCAATTAATAGATTTTAAGCATCAAGCCAGAGTTTTATTTCCCAATGAACTGAGTTTTAATTGCCAATGAATGGAGTTTGAATCATCAACCTACAGAGATTTAATTGCTATTTATTAAGTTAACCAACAATTACTCATCAATAAAAGTTCAGTAACTTCAGTCAGATATGTAATTTGGAACAGCATCAAAATTTCCATGTTTTTCCCTGTTGTAGGTCGCCAGATTGTTTCTGTATAGTTCAAATGCAATTCATTGTATTATCTTTAACTTGACTTGTTTCTTGAATTCAATTTAGTTGAATAAACTAAGAGCATGTGGGAACTTAAAACCAGCTACGCACATACAAACACCAAACAAACCAAGTGCAGCAATGCATTTCAAGGACGACGTTTTGAAAGGGAACGACATGGTGACACATAAGTTCTTTTGTCGAATGGGGTCATTTATTTTTGGAATGCCATTACATTGCAGTTTTTACGTCCAGTAACAGATTGTGTTACAAAATCTGACATATTTTACTCCTGAACAGAACAATATTCCATACAACTCATTTTATCCAGCACTACTCAAAACATAAACATTTCTGTCTACATATTGCAACAAAGAACAGGGACTGGTAAAGACATGCTAAGTTCTAAGGTTGACTACAGAAACATTATGAACAGTATAAACAGTGTTTGGTTGACATTAATCGTTGTAACAAGAAATCAAATTTCAGTTTAGTTTGGATTCTCTTGCTTTAAACCATGTGTGTTGCGAGCCTCCTTGTCTTTGTGCACATTGATTGTGTTACGTTGTTGTCTGAAAAATAAGAAAACAATGTCATATTTCAATTAATATGTTTTGTTTTTTGGTCAAACATAGTTATTTGACATGTTTAAATAAGTTTTATTTTACTGAAAATTTTACTTTTTTATTGTCCAGCATCAAACAGCTTCTTCCTGCCCTCCATTCCAGACATGGCCTCCACATTCTTACGCCAGTCGGTCACCTCTTCTTTCTATAAGAAGAACAAATAGATAAAAATAGGCTTGAAGTGAGCCTTGATTTATTTCAATGACAAATGTATGGATGCATTAAAAGGCCATGTACACACTGTACAGAACTGTACAGCACACTGACTGTACAGACCACAACTAACTAATCCTGAAATTGCAATGACTGATGCCATGGTAACCATAGCAATATTCTGGCATCTTGCCTATCTGGTATCTGTTGCTTTTTACCAAAGTAATATTACAGTGCCCAAACTTCTGATACATTTGCAGATCTTAAAGGTCTCCTGAAAATAAAAAAAATAAAAAAATGTAGATGTTAGTGGCGACATGGTGGCACAGTAGGTAGTGCTGTCGCCCCACAGCAAGAAGGTCGCTGGTTCGAGCCTCGGCTGGGTCAGTTGGCATTTCTGTGTGGAGTTTGCATGTTCTCCCCGTGGTTGCGTGGGTTTCCTCCGGGTGCTCCGGTTTCCCCCACAGTCCAAAGATATGCGGTACAGGTGACTTGGGTAAGCTAAATTGTCCGTAGTGTATGTGTGTGAATGAAAATGTATGGATGTTTCCCAGAGATGGGTTGCAGCTGGAAGGGCATCAGCTGCGTAAAACAAATGCCGGATAAGTTGGCGATTCATTCCGCTGTGGTGACCCCAGATTAATAAAGGGACTAAGCCAAAAATAATATGAATGAATGAATGAATGTAGATGTTAGTTTCAGTCTGTTGGTTTGAAGTATATCTAGCTAGTGTGCTCCAAAAAGGTAACAAAACTTGTGTTTAGTTTACAGTTTTTCACTTCTGCCTAAACAGACCAATGATTTTCTTCACGTCCCTGTTACATACGTCACATACTTCAGTTTCTCTTCAAATCTTGACCAATCAAATCCTCTCGATTATCTGACATGCCCCACTCCCTTCAAAGACGCTTCTCGTTTGCTTTTCATTTAATGGGCTTGAGCTCAAACATTCTCATTGGCAGAGCTGAGATAAAAACAAAAGGCTATGGGCTGTTTTTTTAAGGGGAGGAGCTACTCTGTCCAATCCTCTCTTCAATTTTCAGTTGAGATTACGTCAAAGATGCAGATTTTAGAGCACTTCATGGAACCTTTAACTAAACTGACATTACAGATTTGCCTTGTTTATGTTTGGAAGGCTGCTTTGCAGTGCGTTCCTTGTAGTGTTCCCATGTCCTCTGAAAATAAGTCTCTTTTGGCTTAAGTGATCCAGTTTGTGGAGTAGTTAAACTTGGCTGGCGAAGCTTGCACTTTTCTTATTTCAATGCAATAAATCTGGTATTGAGTTGGCAACACATTGTTTTTTGTGATAACTTATCAGAATATTATAATATTACTAATATTCAGAAGTTTGGGAGTTTTAATTTAACTGCCATTGATGAACAAAACAAAATGCTTCCATGTTTGTAAAACGGTTCTGCAGATTGTGCTTTTGAATTGTTGCCATATGCTTTGATTGTTAGCAATCTTATTAGGTGTTTTTTGGACTTAGCGTCTTTGCAAACTGAGTCCATTATTTTCTCTGTTTTTTATTTTAAAAGTGGTCATGCATAGAAACCATGCATTTTGAGCTCACACACTGATGTGTATAAATCAGAGATTAAACGCATAACCTTTTCTTCTTCTTTCTTTACTGTCTTCAGATTGGCTTTGAAATCTGCCTTCGATGACATTTTGGATTCAGTCAGCGCACCAAGCATGGCGTCGTGTGACTTCTTGACCCTCTTCAGTTTGATTCGTTGCTTTGAACCCTTCATTTCCCAAATCTTCTGGGTCAAAGTCTGAATCTGAAATGGAAACGTTTTGATAAATTTTGCCATTATTAGTTTGAGAATGAGGTCATTCAATCTTTAATTTCTGTTTTTAAGTGCAATTCTAGCATCTACGGCTACGTTCATGAAAGGTGTATTTCTTACAAAATAATGCTAAAACCAGGTTAGATTATTTTTCCCTAAAAAATCTGTATATTAGGACTGATCAAAACAAAAGTTGTGTAAATAAATCTATAATAAAACGTAAGTATTAAATACGACAAGTTGCTACAGAATTTTATTTCAGTATGCTGACATATTTACAAATGAAAATGAATAGTGAGTTGGCTTAGTTTTTACTTTCTTGTCTTTCAGAGACAACATCAGAGAAATGCAATCCAGAGCAGAAGTAAATAGTCAGATTTTGATTAAAAATTACACTGCTAACAATTTGAGCTAACAATTTCTTGTGGACTTTAAATGTAAATTTGCATAAGTTGCCTTGGTAACAAAAAAGCCCAAAACAAATACAATTATAACAACTAAAATTGAAATAAATCAAAAATGTAAAATATAAAAATGAAAACTAAATTATAACATTACATTGATGTGTGTTTCTAAGTTACGTGATGCAACGTCACAAATCTGTTACCTCTATTTCATTTTTAGCCACTTTCATTTCAAGATCATATCGAGCCTCATCAACGACATCAATCTTGCGATGAAGCTCTTTGCAAAGTTCCTTTAGAAACATTGAAGGCATTCAAAGAAAATTTATTAACGTATATTTATTTTCTTCATGCAGACACTGTATTCAATAAAATACCTGGAGCTCCTGCGCAGACAAGCCAGACAGTTTAAGAGGAGGAACCCTCTCATTTAGAGCATCATCTCTTTCTCTTTTATTCTGTTCTCTTTCAGCTGCCAGCATAGATGTGGCCTTCTTCATTAATTTGGTCTGTAACGTAACATCACTGATATGACTCTCAAGTTCCAGCACATTAGCAAACAGTATAGCGAATAGTACCACATGCTAATGCTAACACACTGCTTGCATAGATGGCCACGTCAGAATGGATTCAAATCTTGCATTTAAAGGAATAGTTTAGCCAGAAGTGAAAACTGTTCCATATTTTTTCATCTTTAAGCCATCCTAGTATTCATGCCTTTATTTTTTTCAGAATGGCATAATATAAGTGAATAGTGTCTAGATTTTTGAAGCAGCAAAAAGCACATCTATCCATCATGAAAGTAAGTTTAATGGATCATTGCCTTCTGAAGTCAATGGAGAAGTATTAACTTTATGATGAATAAATCGGGTGAACTATTACTTTGAGGATGTTTTATTTATTCAAACAGTTCTGAAAAATAATACTGTAAAAATTATTATTGTATCCAGAACTGTTGAAAAGTTTGGGGATCGGAAAGTTCATGCATTTCATATCAAGACTGCATTTATTGGACAAAGTGTAAAATCAGTAATAGTTCAAGCAAAGTTTTGCAATTTAAAATCAGCGTTTTCTATGTTGTTTTAAAATTAATTCATTGATGAAAAGCTAGAATTTCATTCTTCCTTAAACATGATCCTCATATGCTGATTTGCTGCTAAAGAAATATTTATCATTAATGTTTAATAAATTAATTGCAGCTTAATATTCTTACAAAAAAAAAGTGTTGATTATTTTTTCAAAATTCTGTAATTGATATTTTTTGCAACTTTGAGAAATTGCAAAAGAACAGCATTTATCTGAAATACAAATCTTTTTTTTTCATATGTGTTTGCCAAATATAATATTTATTTATTTCAATACATAATAAAATAAAATAGAATATTTTTTTCATACTTGCGCGAAACTTTTGAACATTATTTTAATTTATATTTCAAATATATATAAAAAACAATCATAAAACTTACTTTTAATTGTAGCCGCCTTGTGGCAGTATACTTGGATTTTTTCTGAAAAGCAATAAAAGTCATGCTTCATCATTCCAATGAATTTGTTTTATAAAGATATAAATCCTATGAATTTTAGTATATAATGCTAAAAGTGAAGTGACTTACCGGTCTACCGTGATGAAGCACAGTACAAACCAAAAAGAATAAAAAAAAAACACAAAATAAATTAACAAAAGAGATAAACTGAAGCGCATTTAAAAAATGTTTTAATATTTAAAAAATGTTAATAACCACTTACCCTTCAGACATGGTGATTTCTCTCTATGGACCCTACAAAAAAATGGTATTTGATAAGTTCTCGTTCAAATTAATTTGACTACACATACAAAGTGTCCAACATAAGTCACAATCACAAAATGAATGTCACTGTACTGTATTTGATCTTAAATGTCTATCAGGTGATGAATCATTTACTGTATCAATGTGTGTGTCAGATTTGCGTTTGGAAACATTCCTTCAGTCCACACGTACAACACAGCCTGTGAAGGTGACGAGTGGCAAGAATGTGAAAGGCAGAGGAGTCACAATGTGCAGGAAAATTTAATTTGGCGCCACTGTATCAAAGAAATATTCATATATATTAATATAAACCACTGCTGCTAAGAAGTCTGTCCGTACCTATTTATTGCATTCGTACCTATTGTGCTGGATAAAGCACATGGCTGTTAGCGTTTCCAGCCTGGCTAAATTTGAACATTGCTGCCATTCTTTCATATGGCCCAGCTTCAAGCTCTAGCCTTGAACTCTACACTGGATGCTTTTATATAAATGCTAGTATAGCTCTTGAGTTTCAGAAAACATAGCTTTAGTTTGAATGGAATTATTTGAATAATATTTGCATGTTTTAATGCATTTTGTTACCAATAATTACTTACAGTTTGTGTAGGGCTAAATTATTTAAGTGTTCAGTCAATTAGCACTATTTCGCAAACCAAAGCATGCTAACATAATTCCGACATATTCTAAAGTGCGAGACAAGTCATCCGTTTTCATGGTTTGATTGATTCTTTATTTTTCCCAAATTTTTGAATAATAGCATGAATTATTTTTGCTAACTAAATCTTTAGAAAAGCACTAAAGAGATAGAAAAACCATATGAAGTGTTTGGTATAATTGGTTTGGTGAAGAAAATCTCAACTTCAAGACAAACTATCTGGGATCTGTTTTTGTGGTCCAATTGGTTCTGCGAAACACATCTCTGTCTTAAATGGTGATCATACAAGCATGGTAACATAAAGATAATGATATAGCAGTTTATTATATGTACATATATGTACATACATGAGCAGATATGTATCTATATCAAAACCTGTATTAAAACATTTATGTTTATACAGATTCTTTCTGTGTGGGAAACAAACCACTCAAGACTGTGTTCATGTGATTGGTTCATTGAGCCAAATCTCTGGCAAAACTTCTACAGGGCAAGACACAATCTGAGAACCTTTTTCTTGGTCTAACTGATTCTTTTTGCATTACTTATATAAAAAGAACTTTACTACCTACTTCTGCGTACAAATTTCCTGTATAGTGTAAATCACTACAGTTTTTTTTATAATACTTTTTAGGGGTTTCAACCTTTATTATGATATGACAGTGGAGAGTTATACTGTAGATAGGAAAGTGTGGGCAGTAGAGAGTGAATAAATCAGCAAAGGAGCTCGAGCCAGGAATCAAACTCTGGTCTCTGTAAGCACATTGGTGCTATTTGTCAGTGCACTATAGGCTATTGGTGCCGACTACTGTTTTTTCTTTTTTCAAAACACTTCTCTGCATCTACACTGTAAAAAAAAGCAGGTAGTTGACCGTTAACAGTGAGTACTTGTTGCATTTAAGGTGATTGATTGACTTTACTTTTTAAACCTATTCCCTTTTAAGCGATTAGTTGTCTTTACTTACAAATAGAGAGTTAACCCGTTGCTTTTACATTTAGTTGACTTTAATTAAAGTGAGTAAACTTATTGCTTTTAACTCGATTAGTTGATTTAAAAAGTAAGAAAAACATGTTGTATTTCAAGTGATTAGTTGACTGTATGAATAAAATGAGTAAACCTGTTGCTTTTAAAGTGATTAATTGACTTTTAAAAAATGCATATATCCATTGCAAAGTGATTAGTTGTCGTTACATAAAAATAGTGAGTAAACTCATTGCTTTTAAAGTGATTAGTTGCCTGTATCTCAAGTAGTAAACCCATTGCTTTTAAAGTAAGTAATTGACGTGTTGCTTTTTAAGCAATTAGTTGACTTAATGAGTGAACTTTTTTATTTTTAAAGTGATTACATGATACTTGATTAGACTTTCAAAGCAATTGATTGACTTTAAAGAGTAAGCATTAGTAAATATTAAAATTATTCAGTATATAAACTGATTACAAAAATTAAGTCAACTTAATAGTACCAAGTTACAGTGGGTTTACTCACTTTTTGTAAATAGTCAACTTGTCGATTTCGACTTTTTACAGTGTAAGCTACAGTAGTCATGAAACAACCACAGTATTTCATAACAGACATTCTTTAAAGTTGACACAAGAGGCTTGTTACAGAAATACACTACGCGTTTTCTAATCCCTGCGGTCGTGCCACAGGAGAATGAAGGATGAGTATGAATCCATCCTCCATCACTGAAGCTGTGATTATGATTCCAAACCTGTGCTGTAAATCTTAAGCGCAAATCCTCTCAAATAATCAGCAATAAACTCAACATCCTTAAGCATTTATGACGGTATGTTCTAGATTGTGAATGTGATAGTTTGTCGCACTTACCTTGAACTAGAAGGCGATGAGGGCAGGATGATCTGTGCAGTGCTGGTGAGGAATAAATGTTATATGTTTTTTTGGTGATGGATTTATGGGTTGAATCCTGTGCGTGAATGGCTCACTAAAATAGACCCCCCGTTACGCCTCTTGCACTCGCATGTGCAAATATGTGGCCAATTTGTTCTCCACCTATTACTAAACGGCATTTGCACAGAACGAAGTGTGTTTGTCCTCCAGGAAGGGAACATACACACTTTCACATGACAAACACACACAGTAGCACAAGGGTCATGCACTTCAGCATTGTACTGTGGTAAAGTAGCAACTGGTAATAGACATTTTTAAAGAAAAGGCACTAATGAGTGTCACCATATTTTAAAATTTCACATGTAAGAATTTTGACAATATCAGAAATATGAACAATGTCTTGTAGTCAGTGGGGATTCTTTATCCCAACTGTTGTCTTAAAACAAATGTAGCAATAAAAATAAAAAATTAAATCTACTATTATATGCAATGTGTTAACTATTATTTAACCCTATTGTTAAAGCAAAAAAAGGAAAAGGTAAAGAAATAGGAATGAAAATTGTTTTCAGAAATACAAACTGATCAACTGCATTGCTTTAATAATATGTAGAGTAAATAAAATGCAATGATGTAAACAATGTAATTAAATTATTGATTATAGATTCTGATTAAAATTGAACAAAATTAATATTAATAGGTAACTTGTACGGGCGCCACGGTGGCGCGTGAGTAGCACGTTCGCCTCACAGCAAGAAGGTCGCTGGTTCGATCCCCGGTTGAGCCAGTTGGCATTTCTGTGTGGAGTTTGCATGTTCTCCCCGTGGTTGCGTGGGTTTCCTCCGGGTGCTCCGGTTTCCCCCACAGTCCAAAGACATGCGGTACAGGTGAATTGGGTAAGCTAAATTGTCCATAGTGTATGTGTGTGAATAAGAATGTATGAATGTGTTTCCCAGAGATGGGTTGTGGCTGGAAGGGCATCCGCTGCGTAAAACAAATGCCGGATAAGTTGGCGGTTCATTCCGCTGTGGCGACCCCGGATTAATAAAGGGACTAAGCCGAAAAGAAAATGAATGAATGAAGGTAACTTGTACATGTTATTTAAATGTGACTTAATAGTTTAATTAAATTTAAAGACAGTTAATCATGTCAATTATTTATAAAGTCAATAGTTTAACATAAATATATGTTCTAGTTGATCATTTGGAAAAGTGGCAGAAGATAGATTTTTCTGATCAATCATCTGTTGAACTGCATCCCAATCATCACAAATACTGCAGAAGACCTATTGGAACCTGCATGGACCCAAGATTCTCACAGATATCAGTCAAGTTTGGTGAAGGAAAAATCATGGTTTGGGGTTACATTCAGTATGGGGGTGTGCGAGAGATCTGAGATATCAAGACATTTGTGTTGCCCATTACATTACAAACCATAGGAGAGGGCAAATTATTCAGCAGAATAGCGCTCCTTCTCATACTACAGCCTCCACATCAAAGTTCCTGAAAGCAAAGAAGGTCAAGGTGCTCCAGGATTGGCCAGCCCAGTGACCAGATATGAACATTATTGAGCATGTCTGGAGTAAGATGGAGGAGGCATTGAAGATTAATTAAAATAATCTTGATGAACTCTGGGAGTCCTGCAACAAAGCTTTCTTTGCCATTCCAGATGACTTTATTACTAAGTTATTTGAGTCATTGCTGAGATGTATGAATGCAGTGGTCCAAGCTCATGGGAGTCATACACAATATTAATTCTTTTTTCACTGCACCAAGACTTTATATCCTATACTGTACATCAGTGTTTCTCAACTGGTGGGTCGCGACCCAAAAGTCGGTCGCGGAGTGTATGGTCAAAAAAAACAACAAAAGATTGATTTCTAACTTGTTTTGCGTATACCGGACTTTTATTTTGAAATGCGCGCACAACAACCGTCCCGATCCCTTTGGAATCGATATATGGTAACAACCTTTCCTTACCCTGACCACTGTTTACAGTATTTGTCGTTTTTACTTTGTAATATTTCTATCATTTGATACATTTTGTTAAACGTCAGCAATAAAACATTGTTTATTTGTAAGTCTTACTGATTTTCTCATGATTTTTCTGTCACTACTTGTGTATGTTAACAAATAAATAGAAATTAATTATAATTCCTAAAATTATATTACAGTTTCTAAAAATTTGGGTCGCGGCTTTATGACAATGTACAAATGTGGGTCCTGAGGCCAAACCAGTTGAGAACCACTGCTGTACATTATTTCTGTTAAATGACAAGACTTGTGTCTAAGCAACGTCAGACCTTACTGTTCTAATTAAATAATTAAAAAATCAAGGCATGATCATATTTTATTTTGGTAAAATAAGCGTAAACAGATGCCTTTGCCTTTCATATACTGTAAGCCAATTCTGATACCAAATGATCAATTAGAAGTCAAGTTATTATTGTATTTAAAACTTGAACGAGCAGCAAGACTTTTGTCAGATAGTGTGTGGTATAGTGAAATAAAAGTGTTAATAGGCAAAAAAAATAAAATAAAATGTATTCAATAACTGAACTGAACTTATAGGACTTCATTAGATTCTGACCTTGTTAATTGATAAATCAGGTTAATTTTCTTGACATCTGATTTGTTAACTCCACAGTTAGTAATAAAATGTCCCGGTCGTAAATGCTAAAGTTAACTGGCCTCTTTATTAACCTGCGTGCTTGTGTTTGAGGGCCATAAAAGCCGAGCTCCTCAAGGCTGCCGAGGGCAAACAATAATTCATGCAGACTTGTTGAGAACAGACTGACAGCACAGTCCTAAAGTCAGCTTTTTATTATTATTTACAGAAGGTTATATAATTATAGTCAATATAAAAAACAACTCAAATGTACTTCTGAAATCCAAATGACAGTGTGACATTGTGATGTTTTTATGAGAGAAATTCATGTCATGTAGGTTTGTGCTCATTTACAGTGCCTAATTAAAATGGGCCTACTTGTGTGTGTGTGTGTGTGTGTGTGTGTGTGTGTGTGTGTGTGTGTGTGT
>CAIGQQ010004470.1:4312420-4352275 GCA_903798035.1 Danio albolineatus
CAGAATTATTAGCCCCCTTTAATTATTGGCCCCCCTGTTTATTTTTCTCCCCAATTTCTGTTTAACTGAGAGAAGATTTTTTTAAACACATTTCTAAACATAATAGTTTTAATAACTAATTTCTAATAACTGATTTATTTTATCTTTGCCATGATGACAGTAAATAATATTTTACTAGATGTTTTTCAAGACACTTCTATACAGCTTAAAGTGACATTTAAAGGCTTAACTAGGTTAATTAGGTTAACTATGCAGGTTAGGGTAATTAGGCAAGTTATTGTATAATGATCGTTTGTTCTGTAGTCTATCGAAGAAAAATCAGCTTAAAGGGGCTAATAATTTTGCCCTTACAATGATCTTTAAAAAAATTTAAGATTTTTTTCTAGCAAAAATAAAACAAATAAGATTTTTTCCAGAAGTAAAAAATATTATCAGACATACTGTGAAAAATTCCTTGCTCTCAATGCTTTGTTAAACATCATTTGGGAAATATTTAAAAAAGAAAAGAAAAAATCAAAGGGGGCTAATAATTCTGACCTCAACTGTATATATATTGAAGTTGAATTGGGTAAGCTAAATGTCCGTAGTGAATGAGTGTGTATGGATGTTTCCCAGTGATGGGTTGCAGCTGGAAGGGCATCCGCTGTGTAAAACACATAAGCTGGATAAGTTGAATGAATGAGAGAAGAATGAATGAATGAATATATATTTTCAGCATTTTAAATGATAATTAGCAGTAGAGTTTATAATATGCTCTGTGATCACTGTGATGTCTTTTAGTATATTATCAAATGAGTACTTAAATATATTTTTTTTGGTGTTGACCTTATTCTTGACATTCTGACTTCTGGTTTCATTCACTTCCATTGATTTTGATGTTACAAACTGACATTTTCTGATTATATTATTCTACTTTATCTGTGTAGTCATGAACACACTTGTTCGTAGAGCGAGTAGTTTGTTTTCTGCCGTTTATTATTTGTAGTCATTTCACCCATAGAAAACTCAATCGGAAGTTCTAAAACAATCACAAAAACGAGCACATTTTCCACATTGTAGAAAAAGTTCAGAAATAACTGTTGTTATATTGAATGATATTTTAATCGGTGTTTTCTGTAAATCATTCAAAAAATGTATGAAATACATACACAATTAAGCATGAAACTTGCTAATGTACAGTATGAAAAAAACAAACAAACAAACACTTTACACTGTTAATGTTTTGATGCTTGAAAACCTCTTTTCGTCTTTGACACTTACGTTCTAATTCAAACATCAATGCTTAATTTACAGGAAACCCAGGGTGTGTGTGTGGCCACATATGGAGATTCAGAAAGCTTCCCGGCTTTCTTCTCCCGTCAAAGTGGATTTACTTCTCCTTACAATATCTCCAGTCCTCAAGAAGCAGCAGATCTTATTGGCAAGTCTTAAGTGTTTAAGCTTTTACCGCACATGCATTTGGGTAAATGTCAATAATACACATTTACTGAAAGCTGTAGTGATTGTAATTGAAATGGCATTGGGAGATAAAGTTTCTCTAACACAAACCCTCATACTGCTTAGTCATTCATGAAGGGCTCTTTAACTCCGTCTTTCCTCAACAGCAAGCACATTTTCTCTGGGGCTGAAGAGTGGTCTTCTTTTGGCCGTCCCAATCCCAGAGGAACATGCAGCTACGGGACAACAGATAGAAGACGCCATACAAACAGCAGTGACTGAGGCCAGGTTGGGAAACAGTGCTTTAACATGCCACATATAATGACAAAGACTAAAAAATACTATTTTCTTTGCATATGTGAAGCTCGAAAGGAGTGACAGGAAGAGATGTCACCCCTTTTATCCTTCAGAGAGTCAGTGAACTGACTAAAGGAAAGTCTTTGCAAGCCAGTATCCTTTTAAAGCCCGTGCGAAACAGAAGTTGAGGAGACTTTTATTTCTGTATGTTGATGCACTTCCAACAGAAACGGATTTTGGAGTGGGAGGGGGGCTTATCTATTTAGGGGCTTTCTATTCACTTAAAGCAATCTAACGGTAGGGGGGGTGTGGTTAAGAATATTGTGGCTGAAGTCATCAAACTGACGTCAACAGAGAAGGACCGCCACTCCAACGCATAAGCAAATGGTCAGAGTAGATAATATGGTAAATATTACCCAAAAACGGCCAGTAGGTGGCGACAAGTCTCTTTCTCAAAAACACAGTTCCCTCAAACATAAAAATTGTAATATTAATTACATAACCTCATGTAATTTCAAACCTTCAGAAGGCCTAATTAAGATATTTTAGATATCCTTCATGGACACCCAATAGCTCAGACTCGTTTATAAGCCCTGAAATTTGCCAAATAAGCATCCTTAGAATACACCTTGTGTCTTAAGTGATTGAATTAGAAAATTATGAAGCTACGAGAAAAATGTCTGTGTGCACAAAAATAATTATTTTATTCCACAGTTACTTCTCTCAGACCATTTGCTGATATACATTCATTCATTCATTTTCTTTTCGGCTTAGTCCGTTTAATAATCTGGGGTCTCCACAGCGGAATGAACCGCCAACTTATCCAGCACATGTTTTACGCAGCGCATGCCCTTCCAGCTGCAACCCATTTCTGGGAAACATCCATACACACTCATACACTACGGACAATTAAGCCTACCCAATTCACCTGTACCGCATGTCTTAAGACTGTGGGGGGGAAACCGGAGCACCCGGAGGAAACCCACGCAACTGACCCAGCCGAGGCTCGAACCAGTGACCTGCTTGCTGTGAGGTTACAGCACTGCCTACTGTGCCACTGCGTCGCCTGCTGATTCATTCATTCATTCATTTTCTTTTCGGCTTAGTCCCTTTCTTAATCCGGGGTCGCCACAGCGGAATGAACCGCCAACTTATCCAGCATTTGTTTTACGCAGCAGATGCCCTTCCAGCTGCAACCCATCTCTGGGAAACGTACACACTCATTAACACTCATACACTACGGACAATTTAGCCTTACCCAATTTACCTATACCACATGTCTTTGGACTTGTGGGGGAAACCGGAGCACCCGGAGGAAACCCACGCAACCACGGGGAGAACATGCAAACTCCACACAGAAATGCCAACTGACTCAGCCGAGGCTCGAACCAGCGACCTTCTTGCTGTGAGGCGAACATGCTACTCACTACGCCACTGTGGCGCCCTCGTCTGCTGATATATATCTTAATAGTTAATAATGAATATCTTAATTTGGTTTCTGAAAATGAATGAAGTTAATTAAGACAACATTTATAACTAGGAATTTGTATTTTTGGTTGAGGTATACTTTTAATAAATTATTCACTGAGTCATTTATTTAAATGATTTATTTAAAATGTTAGATTTTTTTTTTTTTTTTTTTGAAACAAAACAAGTTACTGTATTGATGATCAAAAACGAATTCATTCAGAAATGAAACACTGCAGTGTTGCTCTGGGATGCACAAAAATTCTGTTCCAATTTAAAATGAGACCATTTTTCTTGGCACAAACAATATTTTATGCAGTGTATTGTTTTTGTACAATGTGTAACTATAAACTGTACAATGTAACTGTTGTATAAAGCCAATAAAGTCATGCTTGTACACCCACACACACACATGTATACTGTAGATATACCTATATTATATTTTTTAAAATACAAAATTGTGACATATGTTACTTTTGTGACTAAATTATAGGCTCGGTCAAATGACATTTTCAATATTGGAGAACAATAAAAGTGAACTATGGGGTGACATGGTGGCACAGTGGGTAGTGCTATCACCTCACAGCAAGTAGGTCGCTGTTTCAAGCCTTGGCTGGGCCAGTTGGCATTTTTATGTGGAGTTTGCACGTTCTCCCTGTGTTCGCCTGAGTTTCCTCCGGGTGCTCCGGTTTCCACCACAAGTCCAGAGACATGTGGTACAGGTGAATTGGGTAAGCTAAAATTGTCCGTAGTGTATGTGTGTGAATGAGTGTGTATGAATGTTTCCCAGTGTTGGGTTGCGGCTGGAAGGGCATCCACTGCGTAAAACATATGCTTGATAAGTTGGCGGTTCATTCCACTGTAGCTGAAAGGAAAATGAATGAATGAATAGAAGATAAATATCACACACCTAGATCAAGCTTATTTCAGTGATATACATGTGTGCATATACATTTTATTATTTTGTAATGCTTGCTTTGGCTTAATGTCTCCTAATCGTAGAGAAATGGTTCATATGTACTGGTTTAATTGTGTGGTCATAGTGTAAAATGTGATCTGCATCATATGTTTTGTATTATCTTCCTGAACTCCATCCATTTTTAGATATAGCACTCATCCTTAACAATGCCAGAGTGGGCAGTCAGATTGCACATGCTCTCTCTAAATGCAATGAGAACAAAGGAGGCCATTTTAGAGGCAATACTAAGACCCCAAAAGCAATGCATCAGAAAACAGACTCCAAAACTGTAAGTGATACAGTAATTATTTATTGTTATAATGTTTAATAATGATCTGTGTAAAGACGAATGCAAAATAAATAAATGTACAGCATTTAGTTATGATTGCTAAATAATTAAGTTGATTAAAAAAAAAAAATAGAAGATAAAACATATAGTTGAACAATCATTTTTTTTATGTTTAGTAGTACATTAAAGAAGATACAAACACAGATTTATTAAAGGGCCACGAAACCCCTACTGTCTCAGCAGGGTGTTTTCGCACCTATAGTCTGGAAAAGCTCAGGAAAGTGGGTGTGTCCAGCTCTGTTTAGGTGGGAGTCTCAGGGGAGGAAAAGAGGGAAGGTTTTGCATAAAAATGGGAGTTTCCATTTGGGCACACGCTGATTTTCAAACAGGCAACACACACACACAGATGCAGGAGGAGAAATACAGTGACTGTTTACATTGACATCAGTAATCTAATTATTTGGCACTTTCACTTAGGAAGATTTCCTGAGTGTCCCTCGTGACAAACGAGATATTAAATGTGAGTAACTGCTGGAGGAGTGCAGATTTAATGGAGTGTGTTAGACCGCACGGCGTATGTTAGAAAAAAAAAACCTCCGCGTTTCTCTGTAACTTAGACGCCCTCGGTAGGCAGCGTCAGAAAGCCGTGTGTGTTTAGACTATCCTGTCACAAAACGCAGTGAAAAATCTACACGACGGTAACCGTTTGATTAGGGTGTTTATATGTTTACATTTGGAGAGCAGCATTCTCTCACTTGCCAAATCTGTAAAGACAGGAAAATCAACACCAACTGGACCACGGCTGTTTTTCGAAAAGGAGACGAGCGGCAAATCGGGATTTCACCATTTCCAGATGCAGAAAGCTTTTGGGTAAAAATGTTCCTTACAAGCGCATTCTGTCGCATGCACTGTAATCCACCGTGAGTCCAGCTGCGCTCTCATAGCGGGGAAATGAAAACAAAACCTTCGTTGCGGCACATAAACACAACACTGGCGACCTGTGTCTCCAAACAATTCTTCTTCTTCCACTTGTTTTGGCAACACGACGTGGCGTCTCTCTGCCGTCTGAACACTGTAGCAGGTAAACAATCTTCAACGCTATCATGTATAATAATGAAGTTGCACCGCATACACGATAGAGCATGCTGATTGGTTTTAAACAAGCTTATCTCATGAATCAATGCCGCACGCTCAGAGACTTCACGATGCACTCGCAGGTACAGACGTCCACTCTCCACGCTGGAATACATGCAAGGATCTCATCGACGTGAAGCAGCTTCAAATTCGTTTCACACCGGAAGAACGAATTTCCTTGAAATAATGCAAAAACAACCCATTTTCACTTTTTAGTGAAATATATGTGTCCTAATAGTGTTTATAGCAGCGCGGGACACATATATGACTGTCAACAGCTCAAAAAATGTGTTTTGGTGTTTCGTGACCCTTTAAAGACATCAGGGACCCTGAGAGTTACAAAACAAGCATATACAGTCAAAACAAAAATAATATGTGTGTTTTCTTACATTAAAGTGAGGGCTAATGTAGTGAAACAATCAGTCTGTTAAAGAAAACTGTTTACAGCGTTTATAACAGCCTCAGCAGACATGAAAACTAGCTAAAAATAGTTGTATATAAATAACACACTTCATTTCCATCAGATTGTTATTGGTGGAATAAACGTTGATTTCATCGCTAAAGGAACAACACAGAAATTGCTGGTAAGTCTAAGTACAACCTACAGGAGCTTAAGTTACTTCATTTTTTTTTAAATGAAATTATTCATTATTCAATATTCAGTTTGGTCAGACAAATCCAGGAAGTGTGTGCCAGTCGTTTGGAGGAGTGGGCAGGAATATTGCTGGTATTTAATAAGCTATTCATATTATTACTGAACATATACAAGTTTTTGAAATTGCTTGTATACTCCTGTAGACTGTTTAAGCCGATTAGGACACAAACCCCTCTTCATCTCTGCCATCGGCAAAGACTCTCATAGTGACGCTGTGTTAAACTACTGTAAACATATGGTGGGTTTCCTCTTATTGTCTAGGTTTTATTACCCTGTAGCAAAATTGAACTTGCAGCTACAGTTTTTGGCTCTATTCTTATCAGGATACAAGTGCAGTTGCCAGATTGCAGGACCAAAGGACTGCCACCTATTGTGCAGTCATAACTGAGTCTGGAGAGTTGAGCCTGGGACTGGGCGACATGGACATCCATCAGCAAATACAAGAGCAGTATGTACGTATTGACTTTATTCTTTCACATAAGAGTGGACGCAGCCATCGGAACGTTATTGGCTCAAGATTTGAATTTAGGCATAAAAACTGCTTGTTGTGCTACTTAATGTTTTAAATTGTTTTTTATTTTTATGCATGGTCGTAAACACATTTAACTAAAGTAGTTTGCCCATTTTCATTTATTCATTAATTTTCTTTTCGTTTTCATCCCTTTAATAATCTGGGGTCGCCACAGTGAAACCAACCGCCAACTTACCCAGCATTTATTTTACGCAGCGGATGCCCTTCCGGCTGCAACCCATCACTGGGAAACACCTATACATTCTCATTCACACACATACACTATGGATAATTTAGCTTACCCAATTCACCTGTACCGCATGTCTTTGGACTTGTGGGGGAAACCGAAGCACCCGGAGGAAACCCACGCGATCGCAGGGAGAACATTCAAACGCCACACAGCAATGCCAACTGACCCAGCTGAGGCTCGAACCAGTGACCTTCTTGCTGTGAGGCAACAGTGCTACCCACTGTGTCACCCTTGACCATTTTTATTGTTCCAAAAATGACTTTGTCAATGTATTGCATCCTTTCTGAATATCAGTAAAAGTTAGTTTAAAAACTTATTAACCTATCTTTTTGATAATAGTGTAAAAAATTACAATAAAAAATTAATTATGGAAATTAGCGTTAGCTCTGTGGCTTTTAATCCAGTTGTGCATGCTAGTTCATACTTAAATATGGACAAAAACCTATTTAAAAATGAAGTACAGTGCTCATGTTTTAAGTAAACAGAGCAAAAAAATAGTGACGACTCATCCTGCACTCACTTTTTTTTTACCCAATCAGATGCTCTCTATGAGAATGCCCTGTCCCATAATAACACTTGCAACCGATTAACAACTTTACCCAGCATACACTGGGTTTTAAATTCAAGATATCAGCCCAATCTTGCCATATAATGTTTCTAGCACTGGGCAGTGATTAATAATGATTAATCACATCCAAATTAAAAATTTGTTTTTACATCACATAATATATATAAATAGACACATACTGTACATAAAAACAAAACCATACAAACTAAAATGTATTCATAGATATTTATAAATTATTTGTATTAAAGGGGACGTATTATGCAAAAGTCACTTTTACAAGGGGTTTAAACACAGCCATAGCCAGCCTCTAATGGTAACAATTAATTCAGTCTATTTTTTTTTTATAAATGACACTTGTTAAAAACAGTCGCAGAAATGTCATCAGAGGGCGAAAACCCTGCACATTAGTGAACATCTCACTCAGGCACATGCGTTTGTAGCTCCGCCCTCTGGCTGAGAGCGCAATCTCATTTGAATTTAAAGCAACAGTTACCACAATGGCACAATTTGGATCAAAGCCTATAACGGGCAGTTTCAAAGAGTTATCTGTGGGGTATTTCCAGCTGAAACTTCACATACACACTCCAGGAACATCAAAGACTTATTAAACTTTTTTTTAATGTTTTAAAATGGAGCATAATAGGTCCCTCTTTAAATATTAATGTTTAATATCTAAATATAAAAAATTCTTTAAATATATGTAGGCATGTGTGCATTTGTATATATACATAACAAATGTACACAGCACATGCATTGTTTCACGTGAACACAACATTTTATTTTGGATGTGATTAATCACGGTTTAGGGCAGAACGGTGGCGCAGTGGGTAGCACAATTACCTCACAGCAAGAAGGTCGCTGGTTCGAGCTGGTGCAGCACGGTGGCTCAGTGGGTAGCTCAACAAGAAGGTCGCTGGTTTGAGCCTCGGCTGGGTCAATTGGCATTTCTCTGTGGAGTTTGCATGTTTTCCATGAGTTTGTGTGGGTTTCCTCCGGGTGACACAGACATGTGCTATAGGTGAATTAAATAAGTTAATTTGGCCGTAGTGCGTGTGTGCATGCAAGAGTGTATAGGTGTTTCCCAGTGGTGGATTGTAGCTATGCGTAAAACATATATGCTGGAACAATTGGCAGTTCATTCTGCTGTGGCGACCCCTAATTAATAAAGGGACTAAGCTGGAAAAAAAAGAATGAATAATCACGTTTATCCAGCATGTTACAGTCCCTACGTAAAATATAGCTCATGATTTTAAGAAAGCGTAACATAAACAACAACCAAAGCTCTCCAACTGAATTATTCGTTCACATAAAATAATCAGCAATCAAAATGACGAGAGATGGGCAGCCCGACAACATATTAAATAATTAACCAAACAAACCTAAAGCAGGTTGGGACTCCCCACTCCAAACTAAAGTCAAAAATAAAATATAATAGAGAACACAACAGCAGAGCCATCACAGACTGTGGTTGGTGTGGAGGAATGAGCAAGAACAAGAAAACCACTTCCTTCCTTCATGCCTGGCGTTATTAAATCAACCAATAGAAAACTGAAAAGGCCAAAGACAAAGCAATATCAATTAAAAGTAATAATTATGTGCAGGAGTGAACGTCACACGAAACACCTTCACCCTCAAAATGGTGACTGGTAAAACAGAACAAAAATAAATGAAACACCACCCATCACTATATAGTAATACGTGACGTTACAATGGCCAGCAGCATTATCTTTACCAGCAACATGTGTCATTTCCAAATCAAAAGCTTAGACAAACAAAGCCTATCATCAGATGTTGGTGAGAATTACGCATTTTATGGATAAAGATGAGATGGTTGTGATCGGTGTAGATGGCAATTGGATAGGATGAACGTTTTGCGATTGTATTATTATCTTCAGGTGTCTCAGTTTGAAGATCAGCTTTCGTCAGCATCTCTTGTAGTTGTTGATGGAAACATTCCAGTTTCAACCATCGATTACGTGTGCCGTATCGCCAAGAAACACGCAGTCCCTGGTAAACATCCTTTATCTGATACTATTTCAAAGTCAGCTTAGTTTGTTGTTAAGTGCGTGTCTCTGTCTTTCTCTGCAGTGTGGTTTGAGCCCACGGATGCAGATAAGGCCTGTAAGCCCTTCCTGTCAGAGAGCTGGAAAGCGCTGGCCTTCACCTCCCCCAATCTGACGGAGCTCTGCACCATGAATCACACACTCGGTCTGCCCACTCCTGCAGGTACTGGAGTTTGAGACTGACTAAAACAAGCAAACGTCGACTCTTTGATGGGAAGTGGAGCTGTTTGAATGGTAGATATAGGGTGAATGTTTATTTATTTATTTTTATTTTATGTTTTTAGAGCTGCCCCGATCGCTGGAGGATGTTTTGGGTCGTGTACCGGCTCTCTCACGCCCCCTGCTGGAGCATCTGCATTGTGTCGTGGTCACTTTGGGCTCACTGGGTGTGCTGGTGTGTGGAGAACATGAAGCCGGGACTGTAAATTTGCAGCCACGGAAGCAAAATAAGGTATGATGGGTTTATTGTTTTCAGATTATTACTGCAAATGATTAAAGTTAACTGTGTTATTTTGCCTGATCATTTTAAATATATTTGAAAGAAGAGTGTGTGCATATGCTGATATATGTTAAGTGATTCTTCCAAACTAATAATAACATGAATAGTAATAATTAACAAAACTGCATTATTTTAAATTATAATTATATTTTATTTTTTATTTATATGTTGTTTAGTTTTTTGTTCTGTTACGTTTGCATACTTTTTCTTAATTTAGAAATTAACTTTTTAACAACAACTGGTAAACTGCTAAAGACAGATCTTTTTTTATTGAATTCATCAATTTGCATTAAAGCTATAGTTTACCCCAAAAATAATATTACCTCATTAGTTACACTCCCTCATGTGGTTTTAAACCTATGATTTCTTTCTTTTATTGCACACAAAAGAAGATATTTTGAAGAATGATGGTTGCTGGCACTTATTGACTTCCTTAGTAGGAAAACAAAATACTATGGAAGTCAATGGCTGCCAGTGTTTTTTTTTATATATATATATATATATATATATGTTCTTTTGTGTTCAACAGAAGAAAGAAACTCATAAACCTTTTTGAACAAGTGAAGAGTTGAGCAAATGATGACAGATCTTTCAGTTTCGAGTTAACATCAGTTTTAAAGGGCCATGACACCCCGCTCTTTCAGTTCAAGTCTACCTCAGAAATTTTTCAAAAATACTCCGAGATGAGCGTGGAGCGCTGTGAGTAGAGGGGGGAGTGGGCGTGGACAGCAGTGCAGGGGGAAAAGAGGGGAGCGAACAACTGTTGTCAGTTGGCTCACAAAATGACACACAAAACGTAAGGAGACTCATGATTTTATAGTTTACAAAGTTAAAATGCAAAGAAATAAACAATAAGTAATTTAATGTCCTGCTACATTTGTTATTCATTATTTCGTATACACATAACCACAATTTGTTACATCATCATGAAGATAATCGTGTTTATAAATGCTTTGGCAATACATTTGTAACATTTGTCATGCCAATAAAGCAATTATTGAATTGAATTGAATTGAATTGATAATCATGTTTATGTAAACATTACAAATGAGGAGGTATAAATGACTTCTCTCCTCCTTAATCCGGGTCTGAGTGCAGACACAGTGGATAGCAGTGCAGCATGTCTCTTGCCATATCTATTTCAACCATTAGCCCTGCAAGTAATCTGAAGGATTTTAAACATATGCGAACACAGCAGCATAGATATAGGCGATGTGTGTGAATGGTAACGAAATCAACTGATAAAAGACAAAGTCCGCCATTCTCCAATTCTCGTACAGCTCTCCCGACAGAAATGCTTACTGCAAACCAACAGCTTTGCTGTATCGACCTGACAGCATTGCGGGGAAAAACATGCAACAAACCCCCTGGATCATGGAAACAAACACATACGACCCTGTGATGTGTGCGGACACAATCTCACCCAGTCGCTGGGTCTCACAACTTGGCAGGTCTGCTTTGCCTTCGGAAAGCACATGCTCTCATGAATAATTAAGAAGCAGGGTCTTCTCATAGGATTAGAAACTCTGCTGTGAATAATAATGAGAAACAGAAGTGTCATTACTCCACTAGCAGATTCGCGCTACTTCACCGATTTTGATCTGCCCCAAAGATTATTTTAAACCCGGAAGATGAAATTAGCTGTCAAAAGCTCAAAATTATCCAGTTTTCCCCACAATTAAAGCTGACAGGTGCTAGTGTTGTCTTAAATGATGCTCAACACACACAAATCTGTTAATTTTTTTTTAAAGTACTCCAGGGTGTCTTGAACCTTTAAATGATCATGTATAATAGTAGAATTAGTGCAGAAAACTACGTTACCCATGATGCTATGAAGGGCATTTCACAATCAGAAAGTTTGGTGCAAGTTTCAAAGTGATCCAAAAGATATCTGTCATGGTGCGTTCACACCAGGTGTGGAGGAAGCATCAAGTGTGAGTGATTTGCATGTTAAGTCAATGCAAAGACGCAAACAGATGGAAAGTGGCGCAATTGAGCATTTTGCACATTTGACATGATTAATGCGCAATTCCCTCGAGTTGGAAAATCTGAACTTTAGCAGACATTCATGCCTTTTTAAACAATCAGGAGCTTGCTCTTGTAGGGGCGTGATTATAATGTAGCGCCTGCAGTTGGTGTCCTGAGGGGAAATCCTCCTGCCGACACTGGACAACAGCTCATCAAACTGGGCTCGACACAGTCAGAAGCACCGCTGAAAGCTTCCATCATCCAGGTACAATTTCTGGAGGAGTTTATGAACTCACAGAGCTGGTGCACCTCTGAAAGGTGGTGGCGAATAAATCTAAGCTGTTTTTCAGCCTTCCTCAAGCACATAAAGCACAGCTACTCCCTCAATAAAATCCATGTTAGCCGCTTAGCAACGAAACTAGTCACCGAGCAGACAGAAGCCCTGCCCATGACGCGAATCTGCATCTGTTGTAAAGTGAATTTCGCATTTCAATGATGCAAGTAAACTCAAAACAAATATTGCAATTTATTCACCCTTTACATGTTTCAAACCTGTTTCTTTCTTTAGTTGAACACTAATGGCCTGTTTCCACTGAGTGGTACAGTACGGTACGGTACGGGTCACCTTTATCAGGCTTGCGTTTCCACTGCAAAAGGGTACTCTTTTGGTGGGCCTGGTGTACGTCAAAGTTTCAGTCTATGTCATTTTCGCTCAAGGGAATGTTTACAGTAAAGCTGTACAGGTCGTTCACAAATCATATGAGAAGCACTTCCCACAAAACAGATGCTTTATTATACACATAAACACTGGTGTATAGATGTTCAGTACTAACCTTTCTATGAACATGATGTGATTATAACTGCAATGATGCGAAATAACTTACTGTCCGCGATTTATATAAAATAAATAAATAAATAAATAAATGCAGCATATATGAACACATACAGTCTCCGTTGTGTCAGTCATGTTTGCTGAAACAATAACTTGCTCCTTTGTTTTTTCCTGCTTCTCCTTTGTTTTTGCATGCGTCAGTCTCACATTTGTCTGTTTCTGAAAGGATCGGGTTTCAAAAGCACCTCAATAATCAAGCGCACATGATCGGGTTTCAAAAGCACGTCAATAATCAAGCGCACATTATTATCATCAGCTCAAGAAAGTTTGTTATTTCAAATTAGCAAGTGAGAAAGAGAAACCGCTCGCTCTTCAGATGGGTTCGTACACAGGGGAGAATCTGCTCTTCTTCTCGGCTTTGTGGCTGTTCAAGACGACGACAAGGTTTGTTTGAGCTCGGGTCAACCATGGCTCGTTATTATATGTTTATATTATTTCGGTGTATTGTCTGTCGGCTGTGTATTAAACATGGTGGGTCCTTTGTTTTGTATCTCTGTAAACCAATAACGTTTAGCTGCGCGTCTAGCTCCGCCTTTTAGTCACCCTTTGGTACCCTTGGTACCCTTTTACACTTTTAGACAGTGGAAACGGTCTTAAAAGCGTACCGAACCATACCGTATCGTACCACTTAGTGGAATCGGGCCATTAGGAAGATATTTTGAAGAAAGCTGGAATCCTGTAACCATTGACTTCCATATTATTTGTTTTTCCTACTATAAAGGTCAATGGTTACAGGGTTTTAGCTTTTCTTTTTTCCCCCCAAAATATCTTCAACAGAAAAAAATAAATGCATAAAGGCTTGGAACCACCTAGGGGTGAGTAAATAGTGAGCAAATTTTCATTCTTGGGTAAACTATTCCTTTAATTATTTGAAGGTCCTATAAATCTGTCAATGAAACAACTTTTTTCTAATTCACAATGCTTTATTGAATTTTAGTTATTTCCCTCAATAAACCTATATATCTGCATAATTAAAAATATATATATTTATTTTATATGTACATTTTTTTCCCATAAACTTGCTTAAATCGTGTACACCTATTAGCCAGTATATATTTGATAGTTTTTTTAAAGTAGCATCACCTATATATATATATATATATATATATATATATATTTGTAGCTCTTTTTAGAAAGCATATGGAAAAATATCTAATCAATAATTAGAACTTAACTGAAATCAGCTTAACTAACAGTAATGAAAATCCAATGGTGTCATTATTCTCCCCAATAGTCAAATATTAAACATTATTTGACCTTTTTTCCACACCAGAAGTCTCGTATGTGTGCTGTTCATTATCCAGCGCTGACTGTGAGCTCTGAAGAAACAGTAAATGTGTCAGGAGCAGGTGACAGGTATGTTTAAAGGTCCCATGAAAATTAAAATAAAGGTTTTTTTTGTATGTTAGCTTCAGTATTGTAAGTTTTAACAGTATCTATAATCGAGTGTGCTCCAAAACAGTGACAAAATTCATGTTTAGAAGATATAAAACTGATAAAAACATCAGAAACTTGCAGTTTGTCAATTCTTCCTAAATGGATCAACTGCTTTTTTGACATCACCTCAGTCTTGACCAATCAAATGCTGTCTAGTTGTCTGACATGCCTCGCCCCCTTTAAGACGCTTGATGCGCTTGAGCTCAGTCACTCTCACAGGTAGAGCTGTGATAAAAACTAAAAGCTATGGTCTATTTTTTTAAAGGGGAGGGGCTAGTATATGCCCCACCCTTTCTTCATGTGTCAGTTCAGATCACATCAAACAATGAATAAAAACAAATTCACATTTCAAAGCACTTCACTGGAACTTTTCACTTGAACCTAATTTAAATTTAGCAGACAGAGGCATGTCACATTATTCTGTCTTTATTTCTTTACGTAGTTTTGCTGGAGCGATGATGGTTGGGATCCTGCAAGGTCTGCACACAGACAGCTGTGTCCAGATGGGTCTCTTGGCCGCCCGCAAGTCTTTGTTGTCTCCGCATCCTATAGATCCATTGCTGACGGCAGATGCCATCCGTCCAGAGAAGTCCCGTTTTCAGCAGTGGTCAAAGCCTGCATTTATGTGGATGGAGGACTGAAATACGATCTGGAAAAGAGCAGACTGTACATGTAGGTGCTGCATTTGTGTGCATTTTAATGCAGAACAACTCGAGCTGAACAGTAATTGGGAGTTCAGATTAATGAATGTAAACCTCTGTTACTTTCTGTAACTTCTACTGTTTATGGACAGTTTTAGAAATATGAAAATTCTACCTCGTAATAATGGTGAAATATTTTGGGCTTTTTACAATATTATTAATCCTTTACACATTCATAAAGTACATAGGTGCTTTCTATTACTGATTTTTAATTATGTCAAAAATGTTTGTGAATTGCTTGTTACATTTGGGGAATAAAAGATGAAATGGTTTTATAATTTAACATTTTGTGTTTTTATTTATTTGTTTGGAAAAACAGTATACAATATTTTCAAAATGTGTTTTATGAAGTTTTAGGTCTTTGGTTATTATTTTGTAGTTCTACACTAAATGGTGAAGTACATTAAATCAAATTATGTACTATTTAAATTGAACTTCAAAGAAATGTACTTTTAGTTTGACTGAGATGTTGTAGGTTTTAATAATATTTGAATTATTTTTTGTTATTGAACTTTTTGCCAATGTTTCAGTTATTGTATTTTTTGTACTTTCTCAATTTGTTCATATAGTTTTTATTCATGTTCATTTTGGACTGTTATTTTAGCACACAATGTTTTACTGAGTTTTTTTCTTTCTTTAGGCAACTAGATGTAATAAAATTAAATAAATGTTTTTTTACATTACAAGAATGGTGGTTTTAGCAGACTACAAAATATTAGACACACTTAGGAAAATGGATATATAAACTAAATAAAGAATACATTAGTTAGTACTTTAATTGTAAAATAATATATACATTACCGGTCAAAAGTTTGGGGTCAGTAGGATTTTAAAAAGTTTTGAAATAAGCTTATCCTGCTCACCCAGGCTGCATCAAAAATACAGTAAAAATAATGATGTAAAACTGTGAAACATTACTGCACTATAAAACAACTGTTCAAAAGTAGTTTATAATTTCATTTAATCGTTTATTCCAGTGATTTTAATGATGAATTTTTTGCTTCATTACTCCAGTTTTTGGAGTCACATCCATCAGAATTCACTCTAATATTAATATTATTAGGGTGCTACGGTGGCCTAGTGGGTAGCACGATCGTCTCACAGCAAGAAGGTTGCTGGTTTGAGCCTCGGCTGTGTCAGCTGACATTTTTGAGTGGAGTTTGCATGTTCTCCCCGTGGTTGTGTGGGTTTCCTCCGGGTGCTCCGGTTTCCCCCACAAGTCCAAAGACATGCGGTATAGGTGAATTGGGTAGGCTAAATTGTCCATAGTGTATGTTTGTGAATGAGTGTGTATGGATGTTTCCCAGAGATGGGTTGCAGCTGGAAGGGGATCTGCTGCGTAAAACATATGCTGGATAAGTTGGCGGTTTGTTCCGCTGTGGCGACCCTGGATTAATAAAGGGACTAAGCCGTAAGGAAAATGAATGTATTAATATTAATAATAATAATAATAATAATAACAATGACAATAATAACAACAACAACAACAACTGTTGTTATTATTATTATTATTATTATTATTATTATTTTTATTATTATTATTATTATTATTATTGGTAATAGTAATAAAAGCTAAAATATTATTTATTTATTTATTTATTTATTTATGGAAATTTGTTTCAAGTAATAAAAAATACAAGAATTGATTATAAAACCAAGGTATTTTAAAATGTGAAAATATATATATTTTAGCTAAATACTTCTTTTAATGAAAAATATTTGACCTGATAATAATCTGCTAATAAATGTGTATTGTCACTCGTGTCAAGTAATGTATTGATAACATTTTATCAGTAAGCAAAGTACTTCTAAATCGGAAAATGGATCTATTTAAGTTGCTTTGTGGCGACATCAGTAGATCGATGAGTAAACTCCATCTCCCACAATGCATCTCGCATCTTGCGCAAACTCAGTGAGAGGCGACTGTTACTGTATTCCCTCCTCATTTCAATGTAAGATGGTGGTAAGAATCTGCTACCTAAATAAACAGTAAAACTGAGTAGGAAAACATCTAATCAGTACTGAACATCTGAGCTGTGGAATAGTGCTCAATCCAATTTATAAAACGGGTAAACCTGATCAGTTGAGAGGCAGAAACCCCCGCTTAAACTTGAGTGGAATCCCTGCAATACAGGACCAGCTAGTAGAAGTGAGTACCCTGCAAAACAACTGCTTTAATCGCGATCAGTGCACCCGAATATAGTTACTTCAGCGGTAATAGGTGTGTATACATGTGATAAACCAGACTACCTCCATGGTTAAAACGTAAAACTCAGGGGTTAAGTAAAGCGTAAAGTTAAAGGTGGACAGGCGGCGGTTCCTCCTCTGGTCGCCGGGCCGATCAGTTAGGAGAGCTGCAGGCTTTAGTTCAGTGTAGGCCGCAAAATAAAAACGTCCAGTAAGCACTCGTTGTTGAAAAAATATGTGTGAAGAAAGTCGTTTTTGTTCTCTCATAAGCTTTTAAAAATATTTGTGCCTACAAGTTTGTGTGTTGTTGCTTGTGTACGGGTAAAATCAGTGTTTTAGGCGTTGTGTTATGTGCCGCACGTCAGCTGGAGTCTGTCCCGGCTCTGGAGACTCCTGACCGGCTTTCAGCGCCACTGACGCGCCGCTAGATATGAATGATGTGAGATGTCAATAATTGGTATTTTCGTATCGATGGATTGATATTAAAGCGATGATTGAATTGGCTGTTTGTTTAATTAACGGTATTTTGGAGCAGAAATGGGCTCTACGGAGGAGTACAAATCTAAACAGTTAATCTGACACAAAGCAAGAGATTGCAGTGTGAATGTTTAAAATACGATTTCGATGAAAATAAGATTCAAACGCATGGTTAAATGTTAGCTAAGATGTTTCTAAAAGGGTTTGTTGCCAAACAAATCTCACTCATGGACACAATACAGACTGTTTAAAGTGTTTTGTTCTGAATATAACGTTGATTTAGTGTTTGTGTGTAGAAACTGTAGTTTATGCATTTTTAGCTGTACTTGACTCTTGTGTACAATGTGAATCTAATGTGACCCGGTGGTTCTATTCTGCAAACTCCATACATCAGCATGTTCATAGACAACTGAGCCGACTTGCTATAATGTGAGTAACGTAAAAAGAGTTCAAGGTTCACCAAAATAAAGAAAATGGCTTTAAATGTATTCATCAAGCTTTCCGAGATGTAAGTGACTTTTTGTTTTCCTCAGTAGAATGATTTAAAACAAAGTCAACGTCTGCTGACAGTCAAACATTCATAAACAGCTAAAAAACAAATGTAACATCTGTGGCTCCTAAGGACATATGAAGTGAAACAACTGTTCTGTGCAAGAAGCCGAACATTATTTACAAAATTATTTGTTGCTTTAATTCCACAGACCCAAGAAACAGACCTGAGTGTGTTTGTGAATTTATACCCATCCTTTTAATCTGATGTGTATTAGCCCAATGTTTTGTGTTTCTATGAGCCAGCTGCTTGCTGTACCACAGTAAAGTGGAGTTATCTCTTGCCTTTGGCTTTTCATCAGCACCTTGGCTGACCTGCCAGAGACTCTTCCCAATTTGCCGTGTGATAGGATGTCCCGCAGTCCAGAGCTGAAAGAAGACCCCATGGAGTGCCCACTGTGCATGGAACCTCTGGAGATTGATGACGTCAACTTCTTCCCCTGCACCTGCGGCTACCAAATCTGCCGTTTCTGCTGGCACCGTATCCGCACAGATGAGAATGGCCTCTGCCCTGCTTGCAGAAAGGTAAGAAGCTGCTTGAAGTTTTTATGCGAGTATTTTACTCATGAGTTTATAATGATTGTGCTAGACTACTGCTTGTGAAACGCATGTTGATACCCTTTGTCCCTCATCATATAATAGTAATTTTTGTTATTTTTATAAAGAATCTTTAAAGCTGCTTCTCAAAGCATATTACATGAGGTATGCAACGTAGCTGCATTTCTGCCATTATAAATGATGCTTAATTAGGGCTCGGCGATATGGCCTAAAATCAAAATCTCAATTAATAAAATATTTTAAGTCGATTATGATTAATAAATGATTTTTTTAATGTTTAAATTTTATCTTTTGCCTTCATAGTACACAAACAAGTTTTGTACTGTAAGAATGTTCACTTTAAATGAAGTTAAATGAATTAGATTTTAAAAATAGTTGTTAAAAAAATCTACTATCTATGATTATTTATTGAACATCAGCATTGAACAACTGAAATTTAAACACATATTGCCTAAAATCAACAGTTAGTGTTTTCTTATAAAAAAGTGAAAATAAACAGCTTGTACTTTTGGAAACAAAATAAAATATTTTGATTGTTTTTCATATTAAAAGTAGAAAATAAGCAGTATCTTTTCTAAATAAAATAACTCTTGTGTATCCTGTAAATAATGTTTTGTTATAACATTACAATATAACAGTGCATTTTTTGCATCTTCTGTAAACAAATATTTTGCTGTAAATAAGAATTTTAATATGATGGAAAATATGCCGTTCCAAAGCATCCTTGGCTTAGCTACCAATCAGTGCATTTATACTTCTGCATGCTGTTTGTGTTGCTCTGCAATAACACTCTGAAATGCTAGCTGGTAGTAGGTTTTAATGTTCTTCTGTGTTGAGTTTCTTCGCGAGTGTTTTGTTTTTTTCTGAATGCTACTTTAATGTACAACTCAAACTCGCTTATTCAGAGGCAGGAACTGGCGGACATGCAACAACTTCAATCATAATTTAACACAAAACAAAAGTTTCCAACTGGAGCTCCTCCAGTCGTAGTGACACTCGTCACCACTATCAAGCTGACCAATCATAGAGCTTGCTCTACGCGTCGTCACAACAAGTAGTTACAGTTTTTGTGAGGTACGCGTAAGTGTCGGCATCAACCACAGTGAGGGGTATAGACCGCATGAAGGCTGCACTGGACCATAGTCTTGCTCTTGACGCAGAAGTATAAACAGCGGGGTCACGTGACTCCACACGCAGTAGGGAATGTAATGAAACAATTGACCTGGAAAAACTTGATTGATTATGATCAGCTCTTTTTTGATCGGCTCTCAATGTCAATTTTGATTATTTTTCAATTAATTGCGCAGCCCCATAGTTAATAGTGCTCTTGACAAAGTGAACAAATGTTAGATTAGAATCAAAGGTAACTTGAAGGTCCATCATTTTAGATTTAAAAAAAAATATCCAAAATGAAGCCATCAGCAGATTGTAGTAGATGCTCAAATAGCGACAAATATATATTAGAGTGTAAAGGGCGTAAAACTGAGCCCTGAGGGACACCAGAAGAAATCACAGGCCCATAACCACTAATAGAAATAACTTGGAATACTCAGTAAAATAGGATTTGAAGCTGTTCTTGAGTAGCGATTGTGTTTAATTGTGAGATCTAAAACAGTGGTTCTTAAATGTTGTTGTCGTAATATACTGAAAGTGAAATCGAAAAACAAATCATTTTAGTGTTTTTTTTTAATGAGGCCTAAATAAAATTCACATAGAGTTTTTTTGAGGAGTTTGAAACTACTTGCCAAAGGCAAATGTTGACAAGGAAACCTTCTCTGCTTTGTTTTATTTGTTCAGTCTGTTGTGGTCACGTGTCTGTGAGTGAAAATATTAACACAGAGAAGCTGCTGTAGTCGAAATCGAAGTGTAAAAAGAAACATTGAGTCTTTAGTCTACTATAAAAATATTGTGACAGACTGCTGTGTCAAGTCTATGTGACCTAATATTTGTTTGTCAGGAATAAATGTAAACACTGAAGCTATAACGATTGATTTTTATTTTATTCATTTTAATTAAAAGGAGTCATTTTTAAATTAGTAACAATTAGATTAGATTCAACCTTATTGTCATTACAAATGTACAAGTACAAGGCAACGAAATGCAGTTTAGGTCTAACCAGGAGTGCAATAGCAGCAGGTGCAGGATAGGGATAAGTTGTAAAGTGCAATAGATGAATTTATGAGGGTAAAATACTTTTATTTGTCTTCTAAACACACACACACACGAACACCCAAAACATAGACCATTTCAATGTGGCAATGTCATTCGCCCATGAGCATTTCCTGCTTGTTGTCAAACTATTTCATAACTATAACAAGAGGCAATTCAATCATGACATAATATTAAAAACAGCTGTCATAACATTATTTATCAATATGTCAATATAGGAAATACATTAAGACTCATGTTGTTGTTTACTTTCCATAAAATGGTCTATATTTTTATGAAATCTGAGAGATTTACCTCTGAAATATGTTTCGTAAAGTAATATGGATCCATATTTTTTGAAGAGGCATGACTGCTTTCTATGAACATATTTCATTTAAAATCTGTTCACATATAAGCACAGATTTGACCCACATCCATCCTTGCAGCTCATAATATCTAGTAAATGGAAGCTCAAGCTTGTGTGCTTGATGTGCAAGTCTCTCTTTATCATCAATTTTACAATCTCATTCTTTGAGTATCAAAGATAGAATGGATGTTCAAAGAAACGACAGGCATCTCTCAAGTTTAGTGTTGCCCACTTAGCAACATCGTCGCTAGATTTAGTGACTTTTCGGACTCCGTTAGTGACTTTATTTCAAAATGGTGCCTAGCAACAAATCTAGCGACTTTTAGGTTAATGTCCTGAGAGTGTGAGGTATAGCGTTCCTGGTACAGTCAGACCTTTCTCTCCTCCTGCAGCTCTGCTGGGACAGAATGATATGCGACAGACATGAATGGCAATGTCATGGAACGATCATATATCTCCTCATTTGTTTTGAATTTAAAGAATACAATTTGACCACTTATTCTAATTTTGCACTTATTTTCCTACCAATCACAGAGCTTTAGTGCATACCAATATCAGGTGAAAGTTTCTTTGTCTGAGAGACTATACTGTGAATACACTGCACTGTATCGACATTGTTTTACTGCATTCAAACAATAATAAAATTAATCTTTAACTGATATTTCAAATACGTTGTGCAAATATAAATACCACTTTATTAAACAGATATAGTACAACCGGATGACATCAATGCTAATCTATGGATGACTTCATCCAGTAATTTATAGTTACTTTACGAGCAGAACTTGGCAACTTTCAATTGAAAATAGTTGCCAACAGTGCTCAAGTTTTATTTTAAAGATCTTAGTTTGGGCTTGATATATGAGTAAAAAGCTCATTTTGAATAATATGACTTTGTTTTTAACCTAATTCATCTCTTTGATTAAAATGTAAGATTGTAAAATCTGATTCTTGAAGCAAAATCTTGTGAATAGATGTGGTTTGAAGCAATAAATTAGCATTTTTATATTGTTCATTATACAAAATCAGTGATGTGCAAACATTATCCAATTATCAACCTTAATGTTCTTTAATCTGGTTATGCAATTATGCCTAAAACAGTGCTTTTTGTTCAGTAATCCTTTATTATTGTATCTTGTTTTACCATGCGAACATGATCCTCATGTCACTAATATCTCACTTGTCATAATCAGAGTGAATGACAATCAAGACTCATCTGGACATTGTCATCAATCTATGACACATTTTAAGACCTTTTTTTTTTTTTGCTCTTTCTGTACAGAAAGCTGTGGATTTATGTGTAGAGTATATGAGCATAAATTGTAACACTTAAAAATAATAAACAAATACAATCAAAATAGATTTAAAATCACTTGTTTGGTAAATAAAGCTGCAACAAACGGCTCATTTAATACATCCACTAAATGACAGACAATATTGCTTTTAGAAATTGTATTGTACATGATTGCTCACAGCATTTACATAGTATTCAATAATATTACTGAAATTAAATATAAATGCTGAAATAAATGGACATAATGCATTTACACAAGTAAATAACTAGTCTGAAAGATTTGAAAGAGTGTGCAGATTCTGTGTGGGCCTAGTAATTCCTAATAGCAAACATAAATTATCTGTAGCATTAATTATTTTGCTCATTATATACCAGAATTAAAGCTTGAACATTTCCTGAGGTGGTTTGAAGTTGTCACACGGATTGTGTCTTCAAGTTCAGTGCTTCTATTGCTTCTTGATTTGATGCTTGTCGCGAGAGAAGTCACTGCAGGACAGAGTCTGAAATCTGGAAGACTTCCAGGATTTCATCAAAGAAATGACCAATAATCAGCGATCAAAAACCACTGATTTTAGCCTAGGATTATAGGAATCTTTTAGGATTTTTTTTCCCAAAATTTCTGCTTAAAGCAATGTTGTGCCACTTTCTTTCCAAACTGCTCTTCCCAAGTGTGAAAGCGCTGTGGATCATTGGACTAACTGGGAAAGTGTCAGCCTGAAAACTTGACCTATTTGCAGAGTTGTTTAAGCAGGAGGATAGGGTTCAGTTGAGGTAACCGTCTCTCTGTGTTCTGTAGCCTTACCCGGAGGATCCTGCAGTATACAAGCCACTGTCACAAGAGGAGATCCAGAGGATAAAGAACGAGAAGAAACAGAAGCAGAATGAGAAGAAGCAGAAGGTGACGGAGAACCGTAAGCATCTGGCCAGCGTCCGCGTGGTGCAGCGGAACTTGGTGTTCGTCGTAGGGCTTTCTCAAAGGCTTGCTGATGCAGAGGTGATCACTCACTTTTGTTTTTGCTATACAATGATGTTTACTAAAATGAATTGTGCAGTTTTTTTTATTTGAATGTACTTCAATGTGTTTGAATGTCATGTGAATGCATTTAAATGTTTATAAAAATACACATATTTCGGATGATGAAAATGTTCTGCCTAAATAGTTTCAAAGGACTAAAATCACTGACCAATTAGTGTAACATTTAATGAGCTCATTTTCACTGTCGTCCATTTTATTCACACAGAGATAAACAACAACAATTTCATTGACAATTAAATTGCAACAGTTTAATTGAATGTTGACTGTTTTTCTGGACCAATAATTTCTATACTTTTAATTCGTACTGATTAGAATGAACAGAACAGCAGTAAACATGTAGCACGTATTAAAAGGCTGACGTAAAAAGGGCTTATAAACAAGTTTACAGCTTGTTATTTTATTCAAGTGTTAATTATTAAACTCATAATTACAATTTTGTTTTTATTTATTTATTGTATTTATTTATTTATTTAAATTAATTTATCATTTGTATAATATGCGTAGATATATTTTAATATCTACATAAACATTATTTTCTTAAAAATAAACTACCAGTCAAAAGTTTGGGGTCAGTTTTTTTCATGTATTTTTGAAAATTATTCTGTTCATCAAAGCGGTATTTATTAAATGTAAAAAAAAAATCACTATTTATTAAAATTTTAAATAACTGCTTTCTTATTGTGTGTAGTTACGAATGAAATGATTACGCCAGTCATTACTGCTTTCATTACTATTACCATTAATAATAATAACTAATATTAGAGTGACTTCTGAAGGATCATGTGACTTTGAAGACTGGAGTAATGAAGCTGAAAATTCATCTTTAAAATCACTGGAATTAATTATTAAATAAAATTATAAACTACTTTTGAAGAGTTATTTTATAGTGCAATATCATTTTACAATTCATACTGTATTTTTTTATTAAATAAATGCAGCCATGGTGAGCAGGACAAGCTTATTTTTAAATATTTAAAAATCGTACTGACCCCAAGCTTTTGACCGGTAGTGCATGCATGAATGTATTTTTTATATACATAATCACTATTAATTTTTGCCAAGCACTATCAAATACACTTGTAATTCATCAAAAGTTTTAACCAATTAATATTATTTTCCAAAAAAAGAGAAATCATCAAATCTGTTATATGAGCTACCAAATATTTTTTTTTTATTATGAAACCTATTTTAATGAAACCTATTATTATCAGCAAATCCAAATTTATTTGAATTAAAAATTGAATTTTTTGCTATTTTTCTTGCTATTTTCTGTTTGTATTATTTCTGATATGCAGATTTGATGCTCTGAACGTTCTGCTATTATAAATGATAATAATTAAAGATTAAAAATCTTGCTGTTTTGCTTACTTTTTAATGCAAATTACAACCAGAATTTAACTTTTTTCTTTCTTTTTCTTAAGTAAATGTATTTTTATTTTTTAAATAAAAGCTTGTAATGTTAATGAATAACGTTTCATTTCACTGTTATATCAATAATGCATTTAATTACAGTGGATGTTTATTAAAATTACTGATCACCTAAATCATATCTGTGAAAAAAAAGTATCACTTTCTGTGGGAGGTAAATGAGAATGGCACAAAAATAGTGTTTTCATCAGTGAGTCATTTGCATTTTGCTGAACAAAAGGAAATTCCCTCCCTCAGAGTCATTTCACAGTTTGATTGTGTGATAAATGGCCATAATATAACTCAACGTTGTGTCGTGTTTTCTCATCGGTGCAGTAATTCTCCTGAATAATCTCTCTTTCTTCAATCATTTCTTAGGTTCTAAAGCGTCCAGAGTATTTTGGCAAGTTTGGCAAAATTCATAAAGTGGTCATCAATAACAGCACGTCATATGCAGGTTCACAGGTAGGAAAAGCTCACATCAAGGAACCCTCCACTTTTTTGCAAATAGACTTATTTTACTAGTCCCCAAGAGTTAATCATTTGAGTTTTACCGTTTTTAATTTGTTAAGCAATCTTTCAGTCTGGTAGGAAAACTTTTGGCTTAGCTTAGCTTAGCATAAATCATTGAAATGGATTAGACCATTAGCATCTTGCTAAAAAATGTTTTGATAATTTTCCTATTTAATGCTGAACTCTTCTGCTGTAACATTGTCTACTAAGATTGACAGATAATGAAAAGTTGCTTTTTTTTTCTCTAGACTGATAGGCTGCACAATATTGACCTTATTCTCCGTGTGCGAGTGGGCCCAGCCATTTGAATCTTTTTGGCTCGAGACTTCCGTTCTCATTCACTTCCATTCATTTTTAGACGTTAAAAACGGCTCTTTATGCTGCTTGATCTTGCAAACTGATGTTTTCTTATTATATCATTTTGCTTTTTCTGTATAGTCATGCAAACACTGTTTGCAGAACAAGTAGTGTGACCATTTTCTGCAGTTTATTATTCCTAGTCATTTCTCCCATAGACAACTGAATCGGAACTTCAAAAACATTCGCAAAAACGAGCACACTTTCGCATTGAAGAATAAGGTCAATATTGATTCAGCATGGATATCACAATGTGTACATCCACAGTAGTCACATTGCAAAATATGCAATGTTGATTCGAAATTGCAGTTGACCAGGAGACACAGAACACATGCGAATTGTAGAGTCACTGCTTAGTTTAACTGAAAGATTTAGACTGAAAGTTTATTATTTGCATGTGTTTTTAGGAGAGTTCAAAACATTTGTGCACAAGAAATGGGGATGTTTGGAGGTCTGAACTGTATTAAATTATTTACTCATATAATGCTTTTAGAATTCTTATAATTTTTGTCTCTTTTTGTTTATCTTTATGTCACTTTTGTTTCTAGAAAAAATATGATTATATTGCATACCACATTGGTTGATAATGTTGCTTAAAATTTGGTTGATAATAAAAACGTAATTTTCACTTATTTCTTCTGAAGGTAAAAACAAAACAATATTTTTACTTGATCTAAGAATTTTTATATTTGGACTAGAAATGAGTCAAAGCAAAGTAAGAAAAACTTTTTGCATTGTGATTATTCAATTTCTCTACCTGAATACTGATACCAGAAAACTGTCAAATAGACCACCTTGTGAAACTGCAATATTTATTGAAGAAAAACTTAATTTCGGAATATCAGATTGTTCAAATATTGTACAGCACTACTAGATACTATCTTCACATTTTGGCAGAAAAATCATGAAACTTTGCTGCTGTACCATGGTTTGAGTAGGCGCAATAATATTAACATGTAACTAACTACAGATTCATCAAAATCTTTTAATTAGTTTTTTGAGGGAGTTGCTAATGGTCTAATCTGATTCAATGATTTGTGCTAAGCTAAGCTAAATATTCTTTCGCCAGACCTGGAGATTGGCTAAATAGATTCAAGAATGGTGAATTTCAACTGTTTAACTCTAGGGGTTTTGTAAAATTCCTTAAAAAAAAAAAAACAGTGGAGTGATTCTTTAGGACTGAAGAATTTTGGGCTAAACTATCGTTTGTATTTTTTTTTTTCTTCTTTTGGCTCCACAGGGTCCTAGCGCTAGTGCCTATGTAACTTACATTCGTTCAGAGGATGCCCTTAGAGCAATACAATGCGTAAACAATGTCATAGTGGACGGTAGAACGCTCAAGGTAAGTGCAAACTCATCAGAACGTAATTTGTTTACACAATATGGATGGATTATGCAATATTTGTTCATTTTGTTGGTGGTTTTCACTGGTGCTGCTAGCGTTTTACCTTGTCTGCTGCTCTGAAAAACATTAAACATCCAAAGGAGAACAATACAGCAGTACCCACCTTGTTTGAACCATCTTTTAACCAAAGAGCAAATGCGATTAATTGCTGACTGATCTTCAGTTTTCTACATAGTTGCAGTCACAAACCACTAATGTCAGATTAAGATATTTTTACAATTAGAAAAAAATTGAAGTGAGATTAATGTCACTGACATTTTCAGCAGCACTGATGCAGGAAACAAGAGAAGCATTGTGTTGTAGTCCACAAATCATCAGCATTTACTATGGGTTACTTGTAGCTAACTGTAAACAGGATACTGTGATAGAAATGCAGGATTTTCTATTATGATATTATTATTTAGACATTTTAAATGTGTAACAGAATACAATTGCAGTATATTTGTTTTTATACATTTTTGGTTATTATTTTCAGCGTACTTATTTTAGTTTTAAGTTAAATTAAAAATATTAGAGTTCTTGTCAGCTAAAATACATTATTCAATTTCAGTTAAAATTATAATAAAAAAAGAGAAGAAATTAATACATGTATATGTGCGGGTGTGTGTGTTTGTACTTAATGTTTTAAGCTACTGTTTTTTTTTTATAACATGCAGTTAGAAACCATATAGATAGGCTGCTTTTATCGTGGTCATGTAGTTCTTGTGGTTGTCATAATCCACGCATCCCACAAACTCTCACTACTGTCAAATTAATAATATTACACAATACGTCTGTAGCCCTTGTTGACATTGGTGCCATTGCTTTTAATTGATGGTCTGGAGCCCTGTATATTATGGTATTGTTCAATATTTACTGTGCATTCTGTCACCTTTTGATATTGGTTGTCATTGTGTCTCTTGCTGCTTTGTTTGAAGGCTTCATTAGGTACAACGAAGTACTGCAGCTACTTTCTCAAAAGCATGCAGTGTCCTAAACCAGACTGCATGTATTTACATGAACTGGGGGACGAAGCGGCTAGTTTTACAAAAGAAGAAATGCAGGTGAGGGTGCATGTTTGCTCCTGATTACTTCAATGCAGTAATGTAATTTGTATGTCTGATTTTGTTATTCAACTATTGTGTATAATTTCTTTTAGGCTGGGAAACATCAAGAATATGAACAAAAGTTACTCCAAGACCTTTACAAAGCAAACCCCACATTTTTACAAACCTCAACATGTGGGGAGAAGTCAAAGAGCAAACCCAATTCCACTCAGCGGTCTGTTGTTGTTGTTTTCTTTTTTTTTTATCTCATAACCTTACACTCTCAATCAGACAACCTTATTTTTCACTTATTTTATTGTATTAATGTTTGACGTGATTACGTTTCCTATCTTTCACATGATCTCATTTCCAGACCCAATAGCACCAATAAAGAAGGGTGGCCCTCATTACAGAATTATGGAAAAATGGTGAACGGTTTAACCACAGAGCATCGTAAGTCTCCTCCTCTATTAGACTGCCTAACAGACTCAGATCACATGACTCCAGATGAACCAGACCTTGAACAGGGAACAGAGCAAAACACAGGCCTCCCACCCTTCCCATCAGCCTTAGAGCCTACCAGGTACAGCAAAATCTGTTCACTTACAGCAAGTGACTCCACTTGTTTTGTTTTTTTCTTTTGTTGGGTATATGAGTGCATTGCTGCATGCTTATCACTCTGTCTCATTTCAGTCCAATTGACAAACCATCAGAACCCATAAGTATAGGAAACGGGGAAAATATATCACAGGTAAGTGCTGGAAATGTTCAATCTAACTACAAAACAAACAAAAAGTGCTTTTGTGTTGTATATTTTATGATGGAAATTATGATACATCTAAACACTACATCTAAACACAAAAAATTTCTTTATGTATATACTTTTGTTTTTTGAGGACTTATGGAAGGGTTATAAAATGCGAAGAAGTCAAAACAGCACCAGCTAAAATCTGTATTCATCTGTAACTTGTGACCTTAGGTTCATTCTTCGAACGTGAATTACTCAATTAGCTGGATTTGGTTATTGTCGATTTGATACGATCCAGGATCGTTTCGTTTTTCATAGCTCTTCCGAGAGTTGTTGTCATAGCAACAGGTCTGTTAGCTCAAACCTGCTTGGAAGCAAAACAGGATTAGATCCGGACATTTTAAGCAAAGGTAATACTAAAAGTATATTGAATGCAGATTTTTTTTCTCACAGTAGTAAGCTATAGGTTATATACACTTGGGGAAAATAGTCAAATAATTTTTTAAAAGATTATATTGTATAAACATTTATAATATTTAATATTAAATAATTAATAATATTTATGTTTATATCCATATAAGTTTAAAAATATCTATAAATAAAACGTATGCAATCTGTATTCCGAAATAAAAGTATAAAAACAGTGTGGTTCTTCCCAAAGTGGATCAAAGAGAACATTTATTAATATGGACTTTTTAGATACAAACGTGTACTATTTTAAGGTACATACCCAGCTTTAATACAATATGTGTATGATAATAGACATGCACAATATTCGACTGTTTTTTTGTTTATTTGTTTGTTTTTATAGAGGAATAATAATTTATGCAGTCTTTTTGACAGCTAAAATGACGGTGATTTGAATGCTTTTTGATCCAAAATTAATTTAAATTCCTTACACTGATTGAGAAACTTGAACAGGCCTGGGCTACTATAAAGAAAAGTCGATCTAGAATGTAAAAACTAAATAAATTGCTAAATACTCTTGACACATAAATCAGGCAGCCCACAAAAGAAATGTGTAAAGTTATTGTGTATCATATTTTACAAACTGTTTACTACGTATTTTATGTAATTATGCTCACATGGATGATTGAATATTAATCAGATGATGTCATTACCCTGCTGTACCGTCAGCAAATCGTTGCATTACTGATCATGATTTTGAGGATGGATAGATCCGTCCTTCACAACACACGCAGCGATCTCAGATCAGTTCATCCAGACATTTTAATCTGATCCATGCAGTCATCAACAAGTATACATCTAGTAGTTTTTATGAGCAGTTATTGAATCATTCATTTAAAATGAGACAAAAAAACGGATTAATCTAAGATTGTTAGATTTATACATTTAGCATTATCAGGAACTGTAGGGAAGATCATTTTTACAGTATTTTACAAATATTTTATATATCTTATATCACAATATAACGTTTTTTTTTTTATTCAGTTGGTTATTTCTTAATTTTATTTGTATCATAACTGCTGGCTTTATGTTTGTTAAATACCAAAGTTGCTTGCAGTATTGTTTTTGTAATCAATAGAAAGCAAATTACATTAGTATACTCCCCTTTTTCTGTGACTTAACCGTAATGTGAGCCGAACCATAGGACTTGTGATCCGCTACTTGTGATCATGGCAGAAAAAATAAACAAGTCATTTCATTTAGGTCACTTCGGAATGTGCTGTTCAAATTTGTCAAACAGCACAGATCGAGACTTTTTGGATAGATTTTTTTTTAACTTATTTAAATCAACTACAGAGCAATCCCACCAGTTGACCTAAAGCTGCTAAGTGTAACACACCTTGAATTAGTTCTCGTGTTTCTTTCTCTTTTTTTTTATTGATCTGTCTGTCTGTATTTGATTTGATAGACGTCCAGTAGCGATTCCCCTTCTCCTCCACCTGGCCTTACTAAACCCAGCCTCGTCGTGCCCATCAGCGTGGCCGAACTCACGGCACGGTCACCCTTCGAGGGAGCCGCAGCAGAGTCTCAGTCTCTTTTCTCAGACAACAGCAATTTCAGACATCCCAACCCCATCCCCAGCGGTCTGCCCCCCTTTTCCAATTCACCACAGGGAGCCTCCGATTGGCCCATGACTCCAGAACCACAGAGCCTTTTCACCTCAGGTAGGCACATTTGGAATGGAATTGTGGACCAATAAGATTTCAGTATGTGGCAAAACCCACCGACCTTTCTTCTTTGTTGCAGAAACTATCCCTGTGTCGTCCTCGACTGATTGGCAGGCAGCCTTTGGTTTTGGCTCCTCGGCCAAGCAGCAGCAGCAGGACGATGATCTTGGCTTTGACCCATTTGACGTCACACGGAAGGCTCTGGCCGACCTCATAGAGAAAGAGCTGTCAGTCCAGGAGCATTCCCCCCTCTCCCCCAACCCCTCCTCTCATCAGACCAGCCTCCCCAATGGCCAACAGCGCTTTCCTCATCTCCAGCACAGAGGCCTCTATAACTCCTTCAGTCTACCCCAACACATGGCCGCACGTCACCCCTGGATGGGCATTCCTACCCGCAGTAACCTCACACACTTGAACCACACAGGCATCGCAGCTGCGCACAGCCATTTCTTAGACCTGAGCATGCCAGCCCAGCACCACAGCACTGGCCTTGGGGGGATTCCTATATCAGGTTAGGGGATGCATCTGTCTTGTATTTTAAATTTTTTTGTGAAACACCTGTGTGGATCCTAAAACACCTGGTCTGTTGTAGTCCAGTGGCACAAATAGTAACAGTGTTTCTTGTACATTGAATTACTTGAAGTACATTGAAGCTGCCATAAAATCAAAACAAACCACCTCTCATAAATCTTCCAAATATGAAAGTATCTTCAGAAAATTGTCAATATCATTTTAGTCTTTTCTATATATGATAAAATAACGTTTGAGACCTCTTTGATTGCTGCTTTGAATACAGTGGTTATTGGAGAAAGCGATATTTTGCATCCTTATTGGCTCCTGTTGTTCGAACGCACTATTTGGTTATGAATACGAAAGGCACATCACATTGCCTTTTTGTTGATTTTTAAAGAGCAGTGCTCTGTGCGTTTTATGTTGTTAGGCAACCACTGTATCAGTGGTCTTGGTGGTGGATATCGGCCATTTTTTCTAGCCAGAGTTGACTTTGCAGACATACAGAGCACTGTCAGAACCTGAGGTACATCAGGCGGTTGGAACACGAGGCGCCCAGGGTACCTATACAGTGTACAAAACATTTGCTATCAATTGAAAACCATTTAAACAGTGCCTCTTATTGCAAAAAAAATGTGTTCCGTGTGATTGAGGCCAAAATCTGCAATTATAATCAGCCTGCCTGATGTGATCCTCCAGTATAATGAAAAAAAAAAAGGTTTTATTTGTTCATTTTTATTATTTTTCATCATTTGCACTTCAATAAGTATTAGATTAGAAAATGAAAATTATTTTCAAATGCCAGTTTCTTTTAGGCATGGTGTAAGGGTACACAATGTTAAATTCAAATGTGCTCTTCTAGAAAACAACGGCTCTGTGGAAAGCATTAATATGAAAGAGTGGCAGGACGGACTGCGCGCACTCCTACCAAATATCAACATCAATTTCGGAGGCCTCCCGAACTCTACCTCTTCCTCGTCCTCTTCCTCCACTTCCAGTGTGAATCACATCGGGGTGCCAATAGGTTCGGCTGGAATCTCGCACAGTCTCAGTTGGGACAGTACGGCCAGTTGGATGGACCCCGCCATCATCACAGGTGCGGTTTTGCTTTATAACCCCTTATCTTGAGATAAACCTTCACTCAGTCAGTCATTCATTTATTTAAGTACTCATTCATGTCTGTTTTCTAACTCCAGGTATCCCAGCATCCACAGGGAACAGTTTGGACTGTCTCCAGGATGACAATCCCCCACACTGGCTCAAGTCTCTGCAGGCACTCACAGAGATGGACGGTCCACCCAGTTCCAGCGCACTCCCACAGCCCCCACACACTGGCCTCCTAGACGCGGCGGCCCACCTCTCCTTACACAGAGCAGCCTGGGCTCCTTACCTCCCTCCTCCCACACTCACCCCAAATCAGTTCCACTCTCCACCTCCAGGCTTTCAGACAGCCTTCAGACCCCCAGCGCAGACGGCCACAGACATCCTACAGAGTGCCGGTATTGACCGTCACTAAAGACAACCCTTGATTTAACTGCATCACAAACATGAAACTGCAAATATACCCCTTCCATTAATAACGTAACATAAGCTCTTCTCTTTCTACCCTTTCCCTCTCCATCCCTTTCCCCATCAGGATTAGTTTGTCTGTCGGTTTTATTAAGGCACGCATACGTTTCTGTATGATGAGCACCATCAGTGCAGGGTAGTGATTACGATGAAGATGCCTGGGAGATTCGGACAGACACTGAGGGTCCTTATACACACACACGCACCTTCACATATGATTCTGAGGGGGAATAAAGTGTCTGACACTGAAATGTGCAGAGAAAACCATGAGCACTGATGTGACGCGCAAATAATAATGGCTAAACGGAATGTACCTAAACAAATAACGGGTCTGATTGGCATCACTTCTTCATCCAAGATACAGACTGTAATTTAATACTGTGAATCTTTACACTTCCTGAATGTTAGGTCTCACCATCAGGCAAAGGTAAGATGTTTGAGAGGTCAATCCTCCTTGGAAAGGACTCCATTAATCAGAGTTCCTTCTGAATCTTAAAGAGAAGCTCTTTTTGAATTCAGAGCTTTGTCTAAAGCATCTTTGGGTTAGTATGGTGATGTGAGGCTTGACATGCCGCTTCGGGATGACTACGCTAATCTCATTCCCTTGAAGAGAGGCCAGCAAGACCACTGTGGAAGTGTTTATTGGCTTGCCGATAAAATGAGCCTTTCATACAAGGTATGAATCAGGAATTGGGTCTGGAACCTTGGGAAGGATGGTGATGGTAATAAGAAGACGTGTCAAAGCATGATTGCAGATAACGAGTGTCGAAAACGTGACGACAAACACACACACACTAACATGCCGCCATTCCATGGCCTTCAAATAATTTCTACTCTCTTTTCTTTCTCATCTGTGTGGCCATACTAAACAGTATTTATCAAATGCAATCAGTCATTCTTTCAGGAAAAAAAAAAATCAATGTAGACCAACATTTGGGTTTAACATGCTGCTGAGACCATACAAAATAAAGCGCTAAACGAGAAAAATTGACCCCTTTTCTGCTGGTCTGGAACAATGAAATCTTAAATAAAAATAAGTATTCATGCCTCCGTTTGATTCTCTTTTTTTCTGATCATGTGCAGGACACAGGGATCGTTTTCTTACATGAGGCATTTTATTGTCCAATGATGAACTTATTGACATTAAAAACAACTACAGCACTTAATGAAATTCATGGTACTTGTACAGTGAAAAGGTCTAGGAAACTGTGAATTTGTCTTGAATTTCAAACACGGTCTACTGAACACAAAGACAAACACCAACAACCGCTTCACCAAGGACATGCCGTACTCATGTCAGGATGAAAGCTTTTATACAACTGTACAAATGTGCTTTTATAACACAGATCCATCATTCGGCACATCAAACGAGAGTCCCAACCGCCATGGATTGCGACCTTTGAGTCTTTCAACAGCCTCCATGCTTTTAAAACCCATGACAAAGTCTATGCACAAGTTCATGTCAGTGTCCTAATGGGAATCTTTAACACACCGTTCCGTTCTCCATGCGAGACTTGGGACAGGAGGTACGGGTTGGTGGTGGAGGCTGAATCGAAGGTGCCAGAGTACAGAAGAACCCAGCAATGAGGGTCAGTCCAAGCCCTCCCCAGGCACTAAACATGGACCAGCCGTAACCATGGCTTATATCATCCGGGAGGCTGAAGAGATAACGTGGGTAGCGAGACAATTCGAAGTTGATTCCGGCCACACAGGTGCAAAGAGAGATGATGCAGAAGGTACCTGTGGTGGGACATAATACTAGTTGGTAGATGTTCAAAGGCTTAGCAGTTAAGCAGCCATTTCAGAAAGTGTACATACCTCCCATTAGAAAGAGTAGACCGGCAACGTAATGCATGAGGCCTTGCTCCCAACAACATCCCAAAAGGCCAATGGTCCAGCCAAAGAGAATGATGGATAGAGCCATGCCCATGAAGCCAGCAGTCATTCGACGCAAATCTGGGGAAGGAAACGTCAAATTACTAAGGGTTCTGAAGGAGTACCTTATTGCAGAGATTCTACCTAAGATTCTAAAGCTTCTACCTGCTCCAGCACACCTGCCCAAAGGTTTCTAGTAATCTTGAAGACTTTGATTAGTTATAATCAACTCTGCAGGAATGTTGCAACTCCGAGCACGTTATTGGATAATGTTGCTTTAATTTCTGCAGGGCCTCTAAGTGCTTGGGACAATATTTCTTATGTGTAAGTAACCCTTTAAGGCAGAGTTGTCCATTCCTGGACCTGAAGGGATATCATTTGCCAACATTTATATCCAACCAGCTATCTGCTTGTTAAGTCGTGACGTATGGAATACTGTTTCTGGGTCCAAGCGGCTACTCGTTTGAATTGAGAAAATATTTGTTTATGACCACTTTTCAGTCATATCACACATTAAAGTGAATTTAATATAAAATCGTGGTGTACACAACAGTTTTCGGGACTTGCTGCATCACAGACATCGTTATTTTAACAATTTATAAAAAATAATTACTTTCTGGCCATCAGATATTAGGCATGGATATATAAATTGCGATTATGATTTTCGAAAGTATTAAATCGCTTTGTAAACATTTACCATTTGTTGAGTCTCCCCATACATTTTGATAGAGCGCTTGCACCCGGAAGTCACTTCAGGTGATGCCACACTTAACAAGCGGATAACAACCTTGCATGAAAGTTTATAATTAGTCTGCGGACCCCGATTACCTGGTTTAGCTGTTTAAAGGTGCACTAAACACTTTTTGCTAAACAATGTTGATATTTAAATGTACCAAAATAAACACGCCCATGACCCAACAGGACCTTATCCCCTTTTTCATATCTCTGTGATTGTAACTAGATGCACCCCTTACTGTTGACTGGCTGCAAGTATGTTTTGGCTATCAGTCTAACACAGGTCAAAAGCACTTTAGACAGGCAATATATGCAGGATAGTGACCCTCCAGGAAAACATGGACACCAGGTGTGGTCACAATAACTGGACCTTCAAGAGTTCACACTTTGATGATTGATAATAAAGCGAATTTGGCATGATGTCCTGGGAGAGAGCCCTGAGCTCAGAATATCCTTGAGCCCGGGGCTCCATCCCATTTGAAGAGCGAGAGGAGAGTTTGAGCACAGGTAAGTCTGGAGAACGCCCCTGCTTGTGAACTTGCTAAGCTATATCTGACTAGAGTTGCACTAAGATGCTTTTTTAAAGTAGTCAAGTTACTTATGTTGTATATTTTTGGACGGTGGGGGGAACCCGGGGAAAACCCACGCGAACATGCAAACTCTGCACAGAAACGCTGACTGGCTCAGGGAGTGGCCAAACCAGCGGCGTTCTTGCTGTGAGGCAACAGTGCTAGCCACGGGGCCGCCGTGCCGCCCTATCAGAGAAGGGGAGGAGTTGGGTGGAAGGGGGATTCTTCAAGATGAAGATGACTGGAGTAGAAAGCTCTGGTAATTTATATTGTGTCAGGATTCGTCTGATTGGTGCAATACGCGGAGCTGATATGCTACCAGCTGTGTTCAATCATAAGCACGTGATCCTCTCAAAATTAGTTTAGAAATAATCCCCTCATAGTGAAATTTAGTAAATCCATTTGTTCGCTTTTTACACATTGGAGTACATGGGGAGTACTTTATACTTTTTAGAAAATGGGATTTCCCAGCCCAATCTCACAAGGAAACACAACTATTTTAGGGTTTGTCAGTTTACTGGCTAATTTTTATGCTTTCAGTTGTACAAGTCAAATGGAGGCGTGCCATCAAAGATCAACCCTAAACACAACCATCATTGGAGGATGAGCAAAACTTACTAAAATGTAAGAATGAGATTGTACAAATTCATACGAATATGCCACTAAATCAAAACGTTATGAATTGGTGTTGAGAGTTGGATTACCAGTGGATTTTGCTGAAATTACCTGAATGTGACAGCAACTTAGGGCCTAGTACTCTACATTAGTATTTCTCAATCCTATACCTGGAGGCACACCAGCGGTACATATTTAGGATGTCCGCCTTATCTGACCCATTAATTTCAGGTTTTAGAGTCTCTTCTGACATTCTGAAGAGTTTATTCATGTGTGTTTGTAAAATGTGTACTGTTAGATTGCCTCTAGGAACCCTGCACTACATTTTAGAGGACCTTAGTGAGGAGCCCTTTTCAAGAGGGCCCATGACAGCACTTATGAAGGCTGGAAGGAGCATCTCCTACTTACGTAGAGCATGCCAATCGTCTTGCTGAATAGCCTTAGTGATGTTGTAGGAGAGATCCTTTCGCGCCACTGCAGAGGAGGAGTAATAGTACTTTATAAAGGAGCAACGCTCGATAGTTCCTGTAAAACAAGAAAATCATTTGCATTTACATTCAGACTCAGTGTGATTGTCAAAAAATGATCAACATGATGTGAGGTGGGCCCTGATAGTCGGGCTTGTGCATATGGATGAGTATCACATTTAAATGAGCAAACTACACAGATGGTCGAGTGAGTATTGCTCATAATCTAAATTAGTGTGTCTCAATCCACGTCCTGGGTACCCTAGCACACCATGGTCAGGTCTCAGAGCTTCGGCAAAGCTGATGAAATATGTTAAGTGTTTTTAATAAGGTGAACATCTAAAATATGCTATGCTCAGGTACTGTAGGACCAAGTATGAGGACCACTGGTCTTACTATAAGCCATTATAATGAACAGGAACTAAATGCTTACGTAAAACTGAGATATTTGGAAGTCACTTGCTCATAATATCCAATATTTTGCAAATATTCATGCATGTTTATTCAGATTTGCAAATGGCTACGAATGAAAATGCATTTTATTCCGATGCATCCCTATAGGCCTTCATATATACAAGCAGTCAAGCTTATGAAACAGCATTCGTGGGTTTTCCTATTTCAGCATTTGCTTTGCATATTTCTATAAGCCTCGAGAGCGTGTTTTTACCGTTCTTGATGAGGTCTTCGACGTCTGGGTCAAATCCCACCCTGTAGCATTTGCTCCAGAGCCCCATATTGGTTGAATTGTAGCGTCTGCTGCACTCGTCCGCCGCGCTCATCGCGAACAGCTGCCGCCGGTTTCTGGTCAGCAGCAGTCGGTCTTCCCATCGGTCCAGACTCGCTCGGCTGGCTCGCAGAGGAAGGCTGTGGTTGGGGATGTAAATGAAGCCCGGGTCGCTCCTGCGGTTCGAGAAAGTTCGGCAGCGCTCCTTGTATCTCCTCGCGTCCGTTTCGTACCAGTGATCGGATGAGATTGCGACTGTCAGGAAGCACAAGGCGACGAGAGACAGACAGAGCCCCGTGTAGAGAAGCCACTTTCCCGTCGCCATCGTTCTGCCAGGCCGCCGATCAGCACCTCATGCTGGACAGCTCCCTTGAGCGAGGCTAACAATCAATCCCGCTTCGGCATCTCTCGTCGCGTTAAAAAAGCCAAATGCGGTAAACATGCCCTTTTTGAAAGCGATGTTTTGACAAAAGCCCGCGTCCTGTGTGTGATATTTCCTCGGGACTACACGTAGACTGTGATGAAGAGCGGGTTCCGCTCGAGCTGCTGCAGGCAGAGACACATGACAATCACACAGGAACTGAAAATCATTTAAAAATGGAGGAGGGAGGATTATTTGAAAGCGATTGCATTGGTCTAAATAAATCACTGCGAGTATACATGCAAAAATAAAAGTAACTTACAATTAAATAGTCAGTTTCATTTACCACAGTTTAGTGTGTGTGGTTTTTTACTAAATTATATTTAAGGGAATATTTAAATTATATCTGATTGCATTGGTTAAATAAATCACTGCTAAAAATAATAACTTGCAATGAAACACTCTGTTTATTTGCATTTTATGATACTAAATTACATTTATGGGGTTATTTAAAACCGATTGCGTTGATTTAAATAAATCAATGCAAATATAAATGCAATAATAAGAATAACTCACAATTATATGGTTAGTTTTATTTACCAGTTTAGTTAATTTCATTTGTGTGTGATCTTAGTACATTCATGCAGTACAATGTATTTTCTGCATTGTCACTTTGAATGCTTTGTAGCAAAGACATCTGTTTGGTTTCTTTTTAGTTTTTTTCTTCAGTTTATTGAAACATTATTATTAAAAGCTTAGAAAAATACAAAAAGGCAAGCTATAGACGATGAATTTGGGTTGCAAAAACTTATTTCTTCTTTTCAAGGTGTTATTTATAATTAGGAAAACATAAGCTTTACTTTGATCTGAACTTTGTGTGCGTTCATGTAGCAAGTACCAACCTTTACTGAGTTTTATACCGTTTCTGTGTTTATGGTTATACGTCAGTACAACATCCAACAATTAATTTTAGAAAGACTTTTAACTTAGCAACTTTTGTAACAAATTAGGCTACCATATGTGCGTAAATATATCACACAAATAAATATATATTGATAAATTTTCCTTCGACATACACACATATATATATATATATAT
>CAIGQQ010004470.1:4357275-4376661 GCA_903798035.1 Danio albolineatus
TTAAAATGTGCAATTCAGGGAATGATAATAAAGTCACAAAGTCGAATTGATAATCGTTTTTTTTATTATTAAAAATGTGAAGTGCATCCATTCTGACTCACAAATACATCTTGCATTTTAGACTTCTTTTTGTATTCTTCTGTATTGCAACTTTATACCATTTGCAAGTCTACCTTTTTTCACTATTATCATTTCAAATTTCACAGTTCTGACATTTTCTCTGAATTGCACATTTTAAATTGCACAACTACAAAACACTGTCACAATTCTTAGAGAAATTCTTTATTTCTCTCAATTTTTTGTTTATCACAATTGACTCACAGTTGTTGCCCTTTTCTTCAGAATTGCAACTTTATTTGTTGCAGTTGCAAGTTTATAGTTTAACTCAACTCAACATTTCTAAATAAACCTAAAATTTCAAGTTCACTGACTAGACTAATTGTGAGATGCGAAGTTATAATTGTGAGGAAAACATTCTGAATTTCAAGATATATAAACCTATTACAATTCTGTCTATTTACTTGCATTATATCTCACTCATCTGAGAATATACAATTAAATTATATGAAATAAAAATATCAGATTGTTTTAATGCTGTGGCATTTTACATATAAAGGGTTGACTCCTGTAAAACAAAAATGTCAATCCTGAAACTGTGTGTACGTGACTTAATGTACTGACTAATTCATGCGTGTGCTGATACAAGTGCTGTATATGCATATGGACAGCACAAAAACATGCTAACTGACAAATTAAAAACAAGACTGCTGGACATTTTTCCCCTTATCCTTTCAATTTCAATTCCCCAAACTATATAAAACACATATGTTCAGGGTTATTACTGTACGCATCAACTTTTACTGGCCTTGGTTTGACAAAAAGCACTGTGCATAGTTTACATAAGATGGGCGAACTGATGGACATGCCTTTAATTATTAAACACGGCTGACGGCAGCATTACAGAGATAATGCGAAGAGGAAGAAACCATAAAGTGAGCCAAAGCAAAGGCACAGACAGAATGAATGGATGGATGGGTGGATGTATAGATTGATGTATGCATTAATATCTGCATTACGCAGTCCAATGCCACCCTCTGATTTCAGAAGAGAAAATGCTTCATCAGGTAATTGGAGCACATGAAGACAATCAGGAATAAAATAATCTAAAAATCGGAATAATAATAATAAAAATAAATAAATAAATAATATAAATATATATATACACAGACATTTTGATAACAAATTCATTTTGTTTCCCTGAAAAGGGTGATCAGGATAATGTATATCAATTATAATGGCCTTATGACAAACATGTTTATGACAGACTTATGACAAGTTATCTTTTCTTAGTTATGTCAAATAGTCACAGACAATGACAGGTTTGTTGTCTTTGTAATGTCAAGTTGTCATGACAGATAAAATGGCATAACTGAGCAAATGACACGTAGTAACATATCATAATTCATAATATAAATCATGATTATAAAGTCATGACAAGTAAAGTGTTGTTCTTGCATATTGTCATGAACATATTTTATGAATATATGCTCCGACAGAATGGATAGATTGATGCATGCGTTAATATCTGCGTTACGCAGCCCAAAGCGACCATTTCATGTGATGCTTTCAGAGAAGAAAATGCTTCATCGGTTAATCAGAGCACATGAACACATGCATAAACGAATCCATCTGCAACTCGACTGACGCAGACTGATGAGCTTCAGATGCTCAGATCATTCAAAGCTTTTTTAAGACATGAAAAGATGCAGGAAAAATCTTGCATGATGACAGCAGGATATGCATGATTCATCTGTATTGAGTTGCGCAGGGTGAGTTTCCGTCTTTAAAGGAGGGACTAGCAGAACTGAACCTGCCAGAGGCCTGACTAAGGGAAATGCAAAATCCCATTAGCGCAACTTTCCATCTGATTTATGAGTATTTACATCTGCGTGTGTGTGTTCCTTTCAGAATTCATTCAGAAGCTAATGCAACGTTAATTTTAAACTATAGAGGTATAAGGGAGAATGGAGCTTGTCATCAACCATATTTATCAAGGTGTTTGTTTTTGAACTACAGTTTCTGTTCATGGTCATGAGCCATTTTACTGTTAAAAACTGGGAAAAGAAAACACTGACATATTGTGATAACATGATATTTTGGATGAGTTGTCACACTAGAGCTTGCCATTAAATAGACTATTATAGGCTCATCTGCAAAATGCATATGGTAAAGTATTCTAAAAATGCCCAGCATTACCCAAAGATATAAAAACAAAAATATTAAATATATACACGCACAATTATACAAATATTTGTGTACACACGCACACACTGTCCTCAGGTTAAAACAGATATTTTTTCTTCTTTAGATTTAGGCTCTTACACCTTTCTTTTATGGTCCAGGTGACCTTATATTTCCTCTATAATATTCAGGTCTGGACTCTGTGTAGGCCACTGTTTTCTCATTACTCTTTTTCTTCAAATATTATTTCACTACATTAGCAGTATGTTTTGGATATTATGGTGCTGAAAAAACCCCCATTACAAATTAAGTTCTTTCTAAATAATGAATTAAAACATGTCTGTACTTCTTACTGTACTTCAGAAATCAGACAGTATATCTGACAGTATCAGAATTTAGACAGTATTGCCAATAACATTAGCAGAAATTAGAATTAGGTGAATAATATGAATTAGGGTTAGGGTTTACAATATCTCACATTTGCCTAATTCGCTCTACAAAAATAAACGCCTAGTGCATGTGGACTGTTAATTTGTATTTAACTGTTATATATACAGTATGGACGTTTTTTCCTAACTAAATTAAAATGAAAATTCAGATGCCTAAAATGATCAAATAATAAATCGAAATTTTCAAAACAATAACCCAAATGATAAATCAAATTTATGATATCAAATGATCAAATTATAAATCAAAATTGATTCTCGAATGAGAAATCAAATGTATTTGATATTTAATTTTCATGATCAACTCAGTAAAATCCTGTAATAATTAAATGACAAATCAAATAGCTAATTCAAATGGAGGAACCAGTTTCTTCTCTGATTACACACACACACACACACACACACACACACACACACACACACACACACGCAGCTGGAAGCTCATGTTGGACAGATTACTAGAACTATAAAGACACCTCATTCACACAGACTCTTTGCTGAGTCTTGTTTTTCCCTGTTAAGCATTACAAAGTGGTTTTCCCAGTTTGTCTTGCAATGTTTTGATCCTTGTCTTGTTTACCATTATTGTTGTTTTGCCTCCTGTCCTGTTTCTAATTCTGTGCCTAATGTTTCGTTAACATTTGTTTGTTTTATTATTATTATTTTTTCAATTGAACTATGTTTGTTTGTTCTGATTATGTATTATTTCTTAGTACCAATTTCCAAATGAGTTTTTGTTCACTCAACTTCAGACATTTTAGGTCAGTGCAACTGGTGTTTTAAAAGGTTGAGTACACAAGAAAATAAGGATTACTTTTTTTTCACTCAACTTCAGGCATTCTAGCAAACAAAAAATGTTCAATTGGCACAAATTAAAACGTTTAGTTACAGTATAGTTTACTTCTCCAGAAAACTAATAATCTTATGTTAACCCAACTAAATGTTTTTTGCATTACTGACCAATAGTTTTAGGTCAGTGCAGCTGATGTTTTCAAAAGTTTTGTTGTTGTACTGGCTTAACAATTTTTACAGTGTGTAGACAATTGAAAAAAATTGTAAAATATAAAAATATTGGCTTCAAAAGAGTTTTAAAATTGTTATTGATACTGATGTTCCATCCAAACTATAAGAAATTAGACTTTCTCCAGAAGAAGATAAATATAAAGGAAAAACTGTGATTGTGGGCGCCACGGTGGCGCGTGAGTAGCACGTTCGCCTCACAGCAAGAAGGTCGCTGGTTCGATCCCCGGTTGGGCCAGGTCCCGGTTGGGCCAGTTGGCATTTCTGTGTGGAGTTTGCATGTTCTCCCCGTGGTTGCGTGGGTTTCCTCCGGGTGCTCCGGTTTCCCCCACAGTCCAAAGACATGTGGTACAGGTGAATTGGGTAAGCTAAATTGTCCATAGTGTATGTGTGCGAATGAGAATGTGTGGATGTGTTTCCCAGAGATGGGTTGTGGCTGGAAGGGCATCCGCTGCGTAAAACAAATGCCGGATAAGTTGGCGGTTCATTCCGCTGTGGCGACCCCGGATTAATAAAGGGACTAAGCCGAAAAGAAAATGAATGAATGAATGAACTGTGATTGTCTTGCACTGTTATAACATCACTCAGGAAATATTTGAAAAAGTATAACTTTCACTAATGATTTTGACTTTAACTGTGTGTATATATGCTTAGCAAAGATTATGCCCCTAACAGATCACTTTATTAAATTAATATTTTCTATAAGATGCTACTATATACAATATTACATTTCTGCATATACATTAGTTTAGTCAGTTCTGAAGCCAAATCTGGAGCTAATCTAACTAAATAACTTAAATAAAACCAAACAAAGTATTAAATAAAAATATATAAAAAAGCAAAAATAAAGAGAAAAGAAATTGTAGTTTGTATTTTTTGTATTTTTGCAATATTTCACTTGAATTAAATGCATTATCTTTCTATTTCTAAAGATGTTCAGTGAATAAAATATTATTTTAATATTTAAATATATAAAAATGTATATGTATATACATACATGATACATACAGACATGCGCATATATTTATTTATATATTCTTTTAAATATTTGTACTTTTGTGATAAAAACAGGCAGTACTTTAATACCCTGCTGGTAAGCACTTATTTTCTAAATGTTCCAAGGACACTGACTTTGCACTCAAGCCAATAACCTTGTCTGACCCCCAGAAAACACATAACTCGGGGCCTCCATTAGTGTGGTTGGTTTCTGTGACTGAGAAATCCTCAATCAGTGCAGCAGACGGTAGAGATTACAGACTGACTGACCGAATGAAGCTGCTGTAATCGCAAGGCAGAGTTTCCATCTGGAGAAGCCATGCTAACGATTTTAACATTTCAAACCTTTTTCATGATGCTAAGATGCATCATACTATGACAAGCCATTTTCACTTTTGAAGGATATGAATTCTTGATGTCAACAATTCATTTTTTACATTTTTGAAATTGCTAAATTTAGCTACATTTGGATTTCTACTGGTAACAATTGCAATTTTTAAAATCAGCAATTTCATTCCCACTAGTAAAACGAAAAAGAGAATAATAAAGAAGAAAATAGCAAAGTAGCTCCTCCCACTTTTGAGAAATAGCCAATAGAATTTAATTTATATCACAGCTCAGCCATTCAGTTGAGCAGCAACAAAATATAATAGCACTGCCGAGACGGTCTAAACATTTATCCGCACTGTAAACAATTAAATTACAAAAATTCATGACACCAAACATTTTTATGTTACCTTAACTTAATGCAATAAGATAATCAGGTTTCACTTTAAAAATTAAATAAAATTGGAGCTATACAAAGTTTAACAAAATATTTGTAGTCACTTTGACTGATTTAAGTTAAGATTCGAAAATTTTTTTTTGGTTCAACTAAAAAATGAAGACCAGAAGAATTGTTTTACAGTGCACGTTAAAACACACCATTCAATGTAGAATTCAAAGGCATCAGATACAGTGACTGTTATGCCGATGAAGCGGACCTTGTATGTGCATGTGACATTGACACGGAACCAGAATTCATTTACCCCAAAGACACCAACATATTTATGGGCCATTCTCACCGAATTCATTTTCCTTTTCCAACGTGCTACGTTTACTTTTGTTTGCTATGTAAACGCACATAATGGACAGACGTGCTTGACTGCTATGCTTGTGCCTCAGATATTTTGATGCACATTGCAGGTGAGCTATTCTTAAATGATGCATCTTGTGTTTTTTGACGCAAAGTTGTGTTCTGTGTGAATGGTCCATACACTGAATAGTTTTTTCTCTACATAATACGGTATGTGTCATTAACCATATAGACTTAATTTTGAATGTGGCCTGTATGCTTACGCTTACAGTATGATACTAAAGAGCGTTTGATTGATCAGAAGATAAAAATGGTTGATTTTAATGTTTTTATCTAGTTTATTAGTGCAAACTAGCTTTTAGATAACCTTAAAGGGATAGTTCACCTAGACATTAAAGTTCTATAATTAATTTCTCACCCATTTGTTGTTGTAATCCCGATACATTCATATTCAGAACACAAGTTGAAATATTTAAGATGAAATTTGAGAGCTCTCTGAACGTCTCACAAACCATGCTATCTATGGTCAAAGTTCAGAAAAGAAACCAAAAACATTGCGTGGTTCAACCGTAATCATTCAAAGAACACTTTTGTGCAGAAAGAAACTGCAGAAACGGCTTTGTTCACCAATGTCTTCGATGCCAAATTGGTGTGTGCATTTACTACTTTCTAATAATGATGTCAATGTTTTAACAATGTTTTTAGTTCCTTTACTGGACTTTGAACATCTCAGGACCTTTGCTGTCTATTGATCAGAGAGCTCTTGGATTTCATCTAAAGTATCTTAATTTGGATTTCGAAAATGAACGAAGGTCTAACAGTAATTACAGTGTTTTCCTTTCTGATGGTGAACTAATGGTGAACTAACTTTTTTAAGACTAACAGATTTTTACTAACACCTCGAAAATGTTATTCTTGATTTCAGGGGAACTTTAAAACACTAGTGCATGGTGCAGAATCAGTGTCAGGACACATGTCGTCGGTCAGAGCGCGGCAGGACAGGAGCGAGACACGAGACACGAGCCACAGGAGCCCGGAGATCTGCCTCAGGAGCTGCACTGGGCCGGTCGCCAGATCACCCCACCCCTGCCCGGCCTGCGGAGAGAGAGAGAGACACTGCTGCAGCTCCAGAGGGCAATGCAGAGGAGGAGAGAGCAAGGGTACTCAAACGCAGACACTCCTAGATCATGTTTTGAACTCTCGAGGGGGGAAGCAAATGTGCCTGATGTGTGCGAGTATAAAGGAAAGCAGGCGCTAGATGGATTGAAAGCAGGAGATAGACATCTTGTTGACGATGTAAATTGGCCGTTTTGTTGTCATGTTTGTTCAGTGTGCGCCGGATGACTCTGGGCTTTCTCTTACAGCACACATAAACACACAGACAGCCCTGCAGAGCGGCTTCATTAGCTGGATGCTGCGGTCACCTTGCTTACGGATGTTTTTGATAAGTTTGAACAAAGTGTCCTGTGTTCAGTTGTGCATTGCAGGTTTTTCAGTGATTGGTTGTCAATTTTCACAAACAGGGCGCAAAATCAAGGCTTTTTCACTAATTCATAAATATTAATTATAACAATAATAGCAATAACATAATATTTGATCAAATGGAGAACTACAATATCTGAATGTTGTAAAACTTTAATGTCACAACTTGAGTTAGAGAGAAGTATTTGATTTTGGCAAATGTAGTCAACCTTTTAAAAAATAAAAATGATTTAAATCTTCAATAAATAGTACATCTTCACTCTTGCCAACATGTCTAAGAGAATAATATATATAACATTCATATTTATTATATTTTTCTTAAAATAACTGTATAAAAATATGAAATATTTTAAGCATATGTTGTCAAATTACATTACTATTATAATCAATATAATAATAAATGTAATAAATAATAAATTTAATACATTTTAAATTGTCATGTTGCCAAAATGTCCAAATACATCTCAAACACCCAATTTTAGCTAATTTTATAACTGTAACAATAATTACAACATAAAAATAATAGCTTTACAATAATAATTCAATAACATTTGAGTTTCTTGTTAAATATTTGGTTTCTGCAAATACAATTTAAAAAGATGTAAAACAAATGTTTAATAAATCAGACATAAATAGTCAACAATATTTGGCAAAGCATATAAATACATTTTACAAAAATAACAATTTACTTGTCCTGTTAGGACATTTGAAAGAGTTTAAATTATCACTTCAGTTTTTATTTGATATTTTTATATATTTATATTTATATTGACACAGAAAAGTGTCACACAGTATGAGGCACTGATTTATTTTAGTTAATTATTTTAGTTTTAATACTAATTTTATACAAATTGTTTAAATTGCTGCCCACTGAATAGTTTTATCAGATTCACTGTAAAGATTATGATCAATAAGTCATGACAAAATATGTTTTTCTTGCTTAAAGTAAGTTAAGCATGTTTTAGCTTCGTTTTTAAATGCTAAAAGATTTAACACTTGAAGTCGTGTAAGCTGATGTAACTTGAACATTTTTAATAATATGGATAAACCTCTATGGCAGCAGCTCTTCACAATGTTGATTTAAAATTGTGACAATGGTTTAATTTTCTGCAAGATACTGCCATAAAAAATATAGGGATACAGACATTTAATATGTTTTGAAATCTGATATATGACAATATATGCAAATTACATACAAGTTCATGTTTGAAACATATTTCAAAATATTGCAAAAATGGCCATTTACATATTTTTTTTTTTAACCTTTGAAATTACAAATATGTGCATATGTTTAAATTAGGGCTAAACAATATATAATTTGAGCAACATTATTGCAATGTGTGTATCCGGAGTAGTCTTATCGCAGGATTACATTATTTAATAAATCTTAAAATATAAGGATATTAGTTTTAAATTATTGTATAAAATTATTTATGCAGTGCATGTTATTTTACATTTGATATATTTTGTATTTGAATGTTGTTACACTCCATAGTAAACCCTAAAGCACTGTTTATTTAACTTTTCATTTTGCTCCGTCATATGATTATAATGTAATATATTTTATCTAGATGCACTTCATAGAATAAAGACTTGATCACCCCAGTCGATCTAAATTATTGAAACCTTTTCAAATAGAGCTATTCAAATCATTTAGTAAATTATACTCATATTGCAATATATATCGCAGCAAAACAAAATATTGCAATGTCAGATTTTTCCAATATCTTGCAGCCCTAGTTCAGATATATCACCTATAATTTTATATGCATGTTCATATAAGGCCATATCAGATTTCTGTACACTGAATAAAAACATTCATTGGATTTACTAAATTTATTAAATGTAACTGTTTACAAGCAATTTATATGGGCTGAATTTAAATAAACAAATTAAGTTGAACATTGCTAAATTTATTTTGTTTGTTTTAAATTCAACAATATAAATTGCTTTCAACCAGTTACCCTAAAGTAAATCCAATAAAATTTTTTTTCCATTTTTATGGTTTTTTTTCTTCTTATTTTCATTTTCAAGTTCATTTTATATTTAAAAATGCATCTTTTTCACATCTGCTTGTAAAAGAAATGGGACACAAAACCGTAGTGTGTTCAGGAGAAGAGGAATCTCATAAAGTTATAAAATATCTGAAAAAGTACCACAGACTCCAAAAAAACAAAAAACTGACATAAACCCAACAGCTGATCATTTAAAAATTTATTGATTTGGATGTATGATCAAATCATATCTGACATAAGAAACAAAAGAACCCTTGCATAGATCACAGACCATGCCTTTATCGATGTACAACAAAATGAACATAATTTAGCATAACAAAGGTACAAAAAGTAGAGAAACATGTTAAATACATGGAACAAACATTAAGATCATTGAACATAAATGTGTAGCTGAAATGGCCAGTACGTAATGACTGTATGGACTCTAGTTTGGGTTTCCTGCTCTCTCTCTTTTTTTTTTCTTTTTTTTTTTGGCAGAATTGAACGTGTCAATGAATTCATGTCATTATATAATCCATGTGTCATTCAGCATCCTGAAAGAGAATCTCAAATAAAGCCGACATAAATAAATCAATCAATCAAATCTGATCGGTGGATTAAATAACGTTTAGGGAACAAAAATAACGGCTAATAAATAATGAAGATGGCTTCAGGAACAAATGACAGCAAGGGCTTAAAAAAATGATGCAACCAGAATATAGTTGATCCTCAGTTTTGAAAGGCTAAGCTCATGCAGTCTTCCATACACCATGCAGATTTTTGCAATTGCTAGGTTGCTGTTGACTTTTGGTTCGGTATGGCGGTATGGAGTTGAGGTTATTACAAAAAAAGTACAATGTACAGTACATTTTCGATGCTAATGCCGTTTATTTAATTTATTTCATGATATCGATAATACAAGCTATAATCTTCCTATATATTGTAATGGCTTGTCTTATGGACTCGTTTGTGAGTCTACTGTAGTTTTATCAAGGGCATGGGTTGTTTAAAGCACAGTTAACTATAGTGCCACATGGACGCAACATGGTAATATAGCTAGACGAGGCCACGCAGGTGAAGAAAATAAGTATGTCTGCAACATCCTACAAAAAGGCCACAACCTGGGAGCACAATTAGCGTTCCTCATTTTTCAACAGCAAGCTTCACATCTGGTAACTCAGTAGTTATGTCTCTCGTTTAGTTTTCTTTCTACAGTGTATGTTATTTTGAAGCCCGTATTTGACATGCGGAAAATATATTGTGGCCACAGGTTTTGTTTTTATTTACTACTTCCTTCACAAATCACAAGGCAGGATTTGCTAATTTGTTCACTTGTTTTATTTCACTCATGGCCACAGATTACGAAATTACTTCCGATAAATGATGATTTTGTTCTGTTTAGTTTTGCGTTTTACTAACTTATTCACTCATTTTAGTTAAATCCAACGCAATTTGTAACTTTTTTTCATTTATTGCCAATTTTTTTATTCATATGTACAAAATAATTTTTGCATTTTAATACGATTTGCTGATCCCCCAATGAGGGGCAAGGTTAGGGGTGGTGTTTGGAGACACCGGATACCTTTTGAAATATTGTGAGAGTTTATATGAATGAATTTGTATGAATTTGTTTGTATTACCCACTTTTCTGACAATCAACACAATCTCATGGCAATTCCTAACTTTTTGATTTATTGGCTAATTTGTATGAATTCATACTCATTCTTACTCATGTAAGAATCTCATTCTTACAATTTAGTACGATTTGCTCATCCCCCAATGATGGTTGGGTTAAGGGGTTTGGTGCCATGTCTTCTTTTTAAAATCGTACATTTTCGTACGAATTCGGATTATTTAGCCACTAAACTCACAAAACGTAAAATCGTTACGTTTTCTTATGAGATCAGGCTGGTAAAATAGTTACATTTTCCTCATGGAATTGGCCTGGTTAAATCACAGCTACAAATTCAGAATCCATTCTTTTTGTTTTAGCAAATGAAATCAATTTGCTTATTCACTCATTTTAGTAAAACTGTGGCCAGAATTTATTCAGAATTTATTATCCTTTTATTACTTACATTTTAATTAACATTTGTTCTTGTTTTAGTGAATCCTACACATTTTGTGTTCGTTTAGTTCAATCACGTCCACAAATTAAAAATTAATTCCTATTAATTAATATGTTCACATAATTTTAGTTAAATTATAGCCACAAATGAAGAATTTATTTCCTCAAAGAATTCATTCTTTCATTTTAGTGAAATTTTTACCTGAAATGAATTTGTTCTCAAAATTTTTGTAAATCCAAGTCACGATTTGTTAATTTGATCAATCATTTTAGTTTTCATGCCACAAATTCATAATTTTTTTTCTTTCGTTTAAGTAAACAAAAAGTCTCTATTTGCTAATTCTTTCAGTTATTGTGAAATCGTGGCCAGAAATGAAATCATTAATATAAATTTTTTAAATGTTCTCTTTTCTAAATTGAAGCTATGATTTACTATTTAATTCAATTGTTTTAGTTAAATCAAGAGCAAAAAAATTAATCCCGATTTATTCATTTATTGCCTCATTTTAGTTAACTGTGGCCACATTGAACTTATTTATTCCTTGCACTACAACAAGGTAACAAATATTGCAACATGGCCATTATTTACTAAGCGACGGAACAATTATTCATTGCACACAGGGGAACAAATTAGTAAACATGCTGGGTATTAGTTAATTTGTGGCCACAGTATACATGCTTTCCCCTGCAAGTACAGGGCTCCTTATGTCATCTCTTATCCGTTCTAAAAATAAAGTTAGATATCAGCTTCTTGTTAGCAAATTCAGCTTCTTGTGAGCGATGCAAATATATACACATAGAAAAACAAGTGAAATATGTATATATGAAATATGTAGTGTGTTATGGATTTACACCTTTACAGACTCAACTAATAACCTCCTAAGCCATAATTTATTTAATATGTTTTCTTTTTCTTTATAAACAGTCCTCACCTCAGACCAGAGGCATAAAGATTGAACATAATCTGCTTCAGTAAGGGGGAAAGCAAAATTAGTCTTTTATGTTCTGTTATTTTTTTACTATAGCAACGTAAAGTACATGAAATATGAGTTTTGCCAACTATCACTTTATCATTGGTGTACATTATGTCTCCCTTTACATTTATAATCTCTATTCTTATCAAAAGTTTGCCACAGCCCTTGGTTGATATTAAAACAAGCATTCTGGACAGTCCTGTAACTTCCTCCCTATTGCTATGATTTATGGTGTAGTTATTAAATATAAGATTATGCATAGCACCATAGGGTTTGATCACCAGTCACACGCTTGGTACAAACACTCGTCCTTATTTTAGAATTATTCAATTCACCATGTTAAAACACAGGTTGCATGAGTTGTTTTGTTTCCTAAGCCCAATTTGTCTGTAAAAGCAATGTTATGAATTACAAACAAAAAGCTTTAATAAACCCCTGAATAGTTCTTTCTGACGCAGAGCTGCAGCAGAGGTGACTAAACCCATGTTAGCATTATAGGAATCGGCCCAAGGTAAAATACTGCTGTTTGCCTGTGATTACAATCACACCTCATGGATCAATAAAGGTCACGTGATCAGGCAACTTGTTTACGAGCTGGTCTGGCAGACTTGTTTGTGTTTGTTAAATAAAATTAGCCCTGAACAAACTCATTTAATGAGGGACATTCTAAAGCATTTTTAATTATCACGGAGAAGGTAAAGCTTTAGCCATATGCACTGGAATGGCCAACACAAGCTTTCACTTACAATTATAAGTAGTTCTTGGTGGGTGCAGGGTTAATAATTCTGACTTCTAACATCAAGTAGACTTGTTTTAGAGGACATGTTTTAAAATGACAAGATTTTGTCAATTTTTAGTTTTGTAAATAGATGTCTAGTTCAGGTATGCCTTAACTTGCACCAAGAAGGTCCACTGTCCTGCAGAGTTTAACTCCAACCACAAATAAAACCACTAAAAGATTCAATAGAAACCATCTAAAATGATCCAAAATTTCACACTTGGTGTGCATTTGCGCTCTTGTGGATTAACAGTGGCTGTTAAGTCCCAGAGACTGGGAAAGGATGTCCCGTTCAAAGTTTTAGCTTTCAGGAGGGGCTGGCACCTTTTTCTGCTGCTATGTGCCCATGATGCACATATCTGCCAAGCCAACCTTAGATGAGCTCTATATTACACCCAAAGCAGCATGTGTGTATTCAGAGGCAGAAATGTCCAATCCTGCTCACAGAAGGCCTCTGTCCTGCATATTTTAGCATCTACCCTAATTAACCACACATGATTTAGCTAATCAAGGTCTTGCTAGGCATATTAGAAGCTTCTAGACACTGTTGAGGCAAGCTGGAGCTAAACTTTGTGGAACAGTGGTCGGCCATCCAGCACCAAGTGTGGACACCCCCAGGAGCAGGACCTCCAGAAGCAGGACTGGACACCCATAGTCTAGTTTATACCCTGTGGTATAGGAAAGCCTGTGCTATTGTTTCTTCCCAGATCTCTCTCTTTTTTAATAAAAGACTGTGAAACAACCAAGTAGATGTTGATTGTGCTTAGCAAGGGAGCGTTACAGATCCAAGGGGTCAGGGGTTGTCGCATTGTTGCGTTTGCTATAAGTGCTTGCAAAAAAAGGCTAATTCTGGGGTATTCTAAGTGTACTATTTCTGGCGTATCATCACACTTCATAGGCTGTTATGTACTCTCATGTTCTGCTCTGCAGTGAGCTGTGCGGCGACCTCACTGAGGTAGACTTTTAATTATGGCACAACATAATCAAAACCACAATGAAAGGCAGATCCAAAACTCTGAAAGGTCCTGTCATGCGAAAATCATTTGTCTGATTTCATATTCAAGCTCAGCTGTCGTATGAAAACACGTAAAGTTTCGGGTTTGTGCCTGACAACCATGTGTCACGATTAAAACAACAACAACAAGGAAATAAAAACGACAAAAAATGAAAAGCACTCTGTATACACTGTAATGACCAGCCTCAACATACATTATGACAGTTCTAGAGCAGATATTGTTCCCTTGCCCTGCCTAAAACTCCAGTTACTCAGAGGCACTTTCACCTGTCCGGTTGCTGAGAGGGTCAAAGGCACTAGCAACTAATATGAGTAATTCTGCCATGTTCTCTTTTGCATCCTGCTAAGATAAATTAAGCTATTCTTGATATCCTAAATTTGATCGCAAAATGGAAGCGTGAAGTATAATTGCCCATAGTTTTCTTTTTTTTTCGTTTTTTTTTTTTTTTTTGCTCTCTCTCTTAAGAGACAGAATGCCCATGCACTGCACTATTTAAGTTATATAATTTTTAACAGGTGCGCTTAGTATGAGTATATGCATTTGATAGTATCTTGATAGTTCTTTTTCTGTGTCCTTGACTACTTTTTAGATTGAAAAGTTTGCATCCCAGCGTTGGGGCTTGCATATATATTTTGTCACATTTCAGAAAATATCAAGGAATCGATGTCCCTAGTTTCCCTGATTGTAACAATGACACCCTTATGAGGTATCTCAATTGCAACAAGCTGTATTATACCGATGTCATGCATTAAATATACTAGGATACACAGTACCTTAGTTGATTAGGCCATAATGCAGGTTCTTCTGACATGCTATGATATCATTAAGATTCTGTTTCCCGTAAGGTTAAACATTCAGTCTTTAAATACACCTAAATGATAAGCATCTCAAATCATGACACACTAGTGCACTTTTCATGGCGACCAATGAGAGGAGGTCGATGTAGAGGGGAGCTGATGGAGCTGAACGCAAAAAATTCAAAAGCAAAACAGGAATGGATTTCCTATCCTCAAGAGGTAATGTCCGACGCATGCCAATATCAAAATGAGGATAATCTAAACATGCTAACTATGAGGCTCCTCCTTCGGCATTGTGCTGTCTTATATCTAAAGGGCATGGCATTTAATCACTTGGTGATATCTAAATTACAGCATCTGCTGGAAAATAGCAGCAATGCGGATGTCCATGAGGCGATGACCTTGGCCTCCGTAGCATCCCAGCAGAAGATAAGTCTTGTTCATATAAGGTGCTTTGCTGGTCAGTTGGGGAAGACCACCTACAGATGAGGCGTCCACCGAACACTGCACTTGGTCTTTTATGCACTTTCCCAGTGTGCAGCTTGCTGAAATGTAGTCTGCAGTCCATGCGTGATGTTTTAGTAATCCCGCCGTCGAGAGTCCTTCAATGCCCATGGACGCTAGATAGATGCTCGAGGAGGCTTTTTTCTCATTCATCCTCTTTGGAAATGTGTATATACTGAATCGTCTGCCTCATTTGTTGCAGTTATGTTCTATATGTTTTGGTGTAGTATTTTTCTTTCATCTGCATTGTAGAGTTATTCGCATTGCAAGGGCTCACGAGAGGAGGTAAAGTAAGCATTCATATGTGACTTCAGTCAGTACGTGACTGACTTTTCTACTGTGCCTCTAGACATCGGTTAGCAGCTTACTTTTGTTCACACAGTTCTGATTGGGGATAGTGCAGTTGCCAGTTCTGAGGTTGGCCTCTCTGAAATTGTCGATGCTGTTGTTTATGTCTCCATCTATCTCCATGTACTCAGACTTGCTGACGGTCGAGGAGCTGCGACGACTGGAGTTTGAATCGGAGGCAATGTTCGGGTTGCTCACGTTCAGGAGTTGGGCCTGCTCCTCTCCTTCGGTTTCTCTATGGTAGAAATAGTTGAAGTTGGACACAATGACTGGCACGGGGAGGGCAATGGTCAGCACACCAGCGATGGCGCACAGGGAACCCACAATCTTGCCTCCTATGGTCACTGGGACCATGTCCCCGTAGCCTACGGTAGTCATCGACACGACAGCCCACCAGAATGCGTCTGGGATGCTGCTGAAGTAGGACTCCTTTTCCTCTGCTTCTGCAAAATACACAGCACTGGAGAACAATATGACGCCAATGAAGAGGAAGAAAATAAGCAATCCGAGCTCTCGCATACTGGCTTTGAGGGTCTGCCCCAATATCTGAAGGCCTTTGGAGTGCCTGGACAGCTTGAAGATTCTGAACACCCTGACCAGACGGATCACCCTGAGGATGGCCAGTGATGTTGCCTGCTCGCCCTTTCCCTCTTTTCCGTCTGGTTCCTCTGCTAACTCTGTGCCCAGCGTGATGAAGTAGGGGATAATAGCCACAATGTCAATGGTATTCATCATGTTCTTAAAGAAGGCCGCTTTGCTTGGGCATGCAAAGAAGCGCACTATCAATTCAAATGAAAACCAGATAATGCAGAGGGTCTCAATGATGAAGAATGGATCAGCCAGAATGTTTGGTTTGTAATAGTAGGTGATGTTACCGATAGTCTGTATATGCCCCTCAGGGTCCTCTTTCAATTCAGGTAAAGTCTCCAAACAGAAAATGACGATGGAAATTAAAATGACCATAACAGACACAATGGCAATTCCTCTGGCTGGCCCTGAGCTCTCGGGATGCTCGAACAAAAGCCAGATTTGTCGCTGAAACTCTTTCTCTGGTAAAGGTCGCTCCTCCTCACGGATAAAGCCCTCATCTTCACGAAACTTTTCCATTGCCTCCACCCCAAGTTCATAGAACTTAATTTCTTCTGAGAACATATCCAACGGGACATTCGCTGGCCTTCTCAGTCGTCCACCGGACTGATAATAGTACAGGATGGCATCAAAGCTCGGACGATTTCTGTCAAAGAAGTACTCGTTTCTCAAGGGATCGAAATAACGCATCCGCTTCTTTGGGTTACCTAAGAGAGTCTCTGGGAACTGGGCGAGAGTTTTGAGCTGCGTCTCGAAGCGCAGGCCCGCTATATTGATGACCACCCGTTCGCAGCATTCATGATCGTCATGGTCAGGGGGGTATGTGTCCTGCGGATGCCCCGGCACGGCAGAGGTCTCATCCATGTTGTCCCCAGCCACAACTGTCATCCTGCAGGTCAAAGTTGAAGCTCCGCAGGAGTTAATTTAATGAAGTAGACATCCAATTGCCCTCCCAAAGGCGTTGCTTTCCTTCCTTTTCTCCAGTTCTTCAAATCTATCCTGGTACAGAGTATAACTTGATCTTTTCCTCAGCGTGGCCCCACTGCAGTTGTCACTGATTCGACCATCGTTCCTTTCCACTGCATCCACTACGGCTGCCTCTGTCACCGAGTCAGAGAAAAATGGATCGAACAGCGGCGATATTTGCTTGTTCAGCAAGTTCACACTACTTATTTATTTATTTACTCATAATAATATGTATGAATATAAATCAGAGAAGTGAACAGCCTTAAGGGCGCACTTCTGACTCATTATGCTGTGTTAAGCTATTGAAAAGACGTGAGACAGTATCGCCACATAGTACATGGTCTACTTCTCACCATGCAGCAACATATTACAGAATAGCTCAATTATATGTTTAAGTGAATAAATCATGAGGAAAACAGGGCTTTCACTTCATGCTTATTAAGTGCTCACCTCGTTACTGAAGGAATGCGTCTTCTGCCGGCTGTCTCCTGTCAGCAATGCACCCTCAATTCCCTTTTGCTGCATGAAAAAGGCTTCTTCACATCTTCTCACTTTCAGACCGTTCTGCTGCGGTCCATAAATGTCACATCCATAACGCAAGCCGACTCACGACATTCGCAAACGATCAAATAGCAATAAAATAAATATGGCTTTGAGATGCCTTACGAAGCTGCTTCACATTCAGTTGAAACGTGTGCTAAAAGACAGGAAAGGCTGAAAAGAAAAACATCAAGCCGCAACGTCCTCCCTCCGCTCCTGCTCGTGCGGCGGCACCTTGGTGTAAATGGCTTATACTGCATGAGAAATTGTAATGCTGCAGCTCAGCTCAGGCGGGAGATACATTAAGGGGGCAAAAGCGAACCATACCATTTCCAGACATCACTGCATCAGCAAAATTTCCCTCTTACGAGTAGACAAGATGACGAGCGGTCTGTTTTATCGGGACGCACTGACAGGGGGGTATGGAAGCGAAAGGCTTCTTAAAGGAGAGATCAATAAGCGGAGAGGGAATAATTCCTTAATCATGCCCAACATATTGTTACACTGTATTGCACATGGGAGCGGGATGGGGGAGGGGAGGCTTCGACGCAATGCAGACCGCGCGTGGCCACAAGTGCCTGTCCACGCAGTGCGCGAGAGCATTTATGTGCCAACACTGGCGCAGTATCTGATTCGCCGAGCAGTAATGTGCACAGAGACTTTAACTGACCACACTCGCCAATAACCACAATAAAAAGACGACTTCTCTCTAGTGCTCTGGAATACTGCGACTTTTTCATTTTTTTCCAGCCCAAAAGAGTCATGAAGGCGCGCGGCTCATGCGTGTTGTTTGAGAGTGGATCGTACGGGGGCTGCTCGGCATATTTATAGAATATCGTGGGTGTTTGTACTTGGATGGACGGCGATTTTTGCAGCACTTCGCTTATAGAGCTCTTTCCAGCAATAGCTGATTATGGGCATTTAGTCTTCTTGTACATGTAACCTTCCGTTTACCTCAAGAATTAACTGGATGGATTTATTTTATTACTTGAAATGTTTTGAATTGTGAGTCATTTCTGTCATTTACTGTAGTAGGGGAATCACCTTTCATATTTCACCAATTTATAAAAAAAAATCTTTTGAGATCTGAAATGACAGTTTTTTTTTTTAAATAAATGTATTCCTTTCTAGGGTTGTGCATTTTGCTACAAAAATGTGATTGAATAAGTTTGAAATAAGATGAAGCCATCAATTACTATTTCTCATTGATTTTCATAGTTATCAGAAAGTTGAAAGCAGTTAGGCTAATTGCGGTTCATGGCCTTCCTTATTTTGTCTTGAACAAAACGTGCCTTTACAAACTAAAAATAAATTAATAGTCAAATAAATAAAATAACAATTAAAAACAATACAAATAAATTTAGTACTATTTATTTATTTATTTATTTGAACGGTTATAAGCCCCACATATTAAAATACAGTATTTTGGAAGACAATAATTGAATAAATACTGTGTGTGCGTGTGTATTTATGTATGATTTGTATGTATGTATATGTATGTATGTGTGTGTGTGTGTGTGTGTGTGTGTGTGTGTATATGTATGTGTATATAT
>CAIGQQ010004470.1:4377061-4460067 GCA_903798035.1 Danio albolineatus
ATATATATTTTTATTTGTGAATTTCTTAGTATCACTCTATATATTTATATATATAAACATATTTTACAAAAAATCTTAATATAATTCAAATTATGGAGTGATACTAAGAAATTCACAAAATCCCCATTGTAAAAATACAATATTCTAATACAGTATTTAAATAAATAAATAAATAGAATTCTGAACCTGACTTCATCCAATGTAAAAAAAAATTATATGCGCGCTATAAATGTATGCAGAAGGGCACATATTTTATTAAATGCCCCATTTGTATATTCAAACAACATTTTAGAAAGCTTGTAGTGTCTTGCCCTAAAAAAGCACATAAATATGAGTAAATAAAAAACTTATTTTAACTACAATATGACTGATTAAACCAGCAATTATATATTATGTTATAATAATTGATTAATTATATATTTACAGTGTTTGTAAGAGTACTAATTGTGGATCCTCCAAGTTCAAGTTTTCATCCTCAGCAGAATGAGCTCTTAACTGATAAATATCATGAATAAGAAATGGCAGGCCTTTTCTCCCTTCACTTTGCCGCTCGATCACTTCCCCTCAGAATAAAGTATAAGCTACATGTACTTTGGCTGAGCAGAGATCAGTTCAATCAACATAAACGCATGAGCGGTCATTAATCAGAGCTGTCTGAAGTGTTACAGAGTCCACAACTGATATTTGCAAGCCTTTCATTATTCTGGCATAATCAGTTCTTTGTTTAGATAGTTAGTTAACATATTATCTCTGAGATGATCTACTTTAGATCAATCCACTGTTTAACCTATGACAATACAGTAATTTAAGTTCTAATAAAAACATTTTAGTCGTAATTAAATATTAAAACTTTCATTTTCATTCTGATAAAAAGCAACATCATTTCACAGAAGAAACCTTTTTTTTTTTTTTTACAGATTTACAAAGACGTTTAATAAATTGACTATATGTTGTTTGCATTATTATACAGCATCTTAGTAAATCAGTAAATCAAATCTCCCATAAATCATAGCACCATTTAGTTTTACTATGTAAAACCAATTAAACAAATATTAATTGAAATGAAACTAAAACAAAATGTATATATTATGTGAAAAATTAGGAATGAAGGGATTCAAAGATTATGGATGTGACCACATTTATTTATCAAAAATAAGTTAACAATTTAAATCTCAATAACAAGTTAAAAAAAAAATCTGTTCACTAAATTGGTCTCATGCTGTCATGTGAACAGGTTACTAAGCCAAAACAAGTGAACAAATATCTGATGTCAGACCATTAAAAAAAATATCCTGAGGAAAGGCAACATTTTTAAAAAGCAGCACAAGACAAAAAATCATTGAGATGTTTTAAGAGCAATATTTCAGAAAGACAATGGCACAGTGATGGCTTAAATAAAACTTAAATAATTTATAAATATTCGGATTACAAATATATTACAGTATATTACAAAAATCCAAAATCTGCCAGTGAGGATTGTAATTATATACAATTATATATGTATTACGTAAACACAGCATGATCCATTTAAAATGACAGAAAAAAGCAACGTTTGAAAGTTTCTCTTCGCCCTACAACTGAATAGAACTAACATGAAATTGATAGCTGATTGGTTTAAACAGTTTTTTTTCATCGACTTATTTAAATATCTGATTGTTCACAATCAGATACCACAATCACAACGAAGTGTTTGTCCATTCTTTTAGCCTCCTTTATTGATTAACTCGCCCCTGTTTCGCCAAATGAATCGCCGCAAGGTATTTACATTGTACATATTAATTTGTACGTTTTAAAAGTTAACTGGCCTGTATGCTTGATTTTTAAATTCGCTTTCAATATTCAGCCTACATATTCCTTTAAAAAATACTTATAATGCAGACACTGGAAAGGTAAAAGTGACTTCTGTCTTCATTATAGAGAAGCAAAACTCTTCATACTTCTGCGGGACCCTGAAATTAGAAGTAACATCATGGTGATGACATTGATATACTCGTAGTGAATGTGACATTTGTGTTGCCAACAGTTTAAAGCTCGGTTTTTGAATAATCACACTCTAGTCTGCAGAGCCTAAAGCCGCCACAAGGGGGATCCCCCAAAATAACAAGTATTTTATTATTTAATTTTTTTTATACGTGAGATAGATAGATGGATGGATGGATGGATGGATGGATAGATAGATAGATAGATAGATACTTTCAACAACTTACATGTTTTTTAATGTAAACAAATAATGATTTTGTATTACACCTTTTATTTCAATATTTAAAACAATTAGTAAGAATAAATTGCTCGATTTAACATTGATAATACCTGTTTGTTATTTGAAGAGGTTTAATTAAAGTCATTGAGGGGTTTTCTCTCTTAAAAATAAAGGTTCCACAAAGTTTCCTTTTCCTTTAAGATAGGGCTGCACTATATTGGAAACTGACACTGCAATATTTTCATTCACTGCGATATATTGCGATATAAATGCAATTTGAGCAGATGACTTGAACATGCTTGTAAAGACTTCATAATTTTAGATCAGTTGGGATGATTCTGCGGGGGAGAGTATCTGCATGAAATGTCATTTAAAAAAATGACAAGCAAAATTAAGTACAACAGAGAAAAGATGCAAATAAACAATGATTTATGATTTTCTGGGGAGTCAAACAGTATTCGGAAGCAGAAATTGAATAATCATCCTATAATAATAGCAGCACTTTCATTTTAATTGAGTAAATAATTGTATAATCAATTATATTATCTCTAATCTTTAAGCTGGAAACACTTCATTTATTAGGCCCAAATAGCTTGAATTTGATTTAAATTCTTACAGTCAGGTCTTAAATATGCATGCAAATAATACACTTTCAATCTAACATTAAAATATGAAATTACCCCACTATGTTGTTAACTGTAATGTCTGGTCAACTATAATCCTGACTATATTGCTAAATTCCTGCGCTGTGACTATTGCAGACTTGCACATTGCGATATCGATGCTGAAATGATATATTGTGCAGTCCCACTTTGAGAACCTTTCAATTTAAAGAAAGTTTTTGTGGTTTGGGAATGTTCCAATTATTTTAAGTCTTCTTTATGGAACCACTGATGCCAATGAAGTAACTTTTATTTTTTGAAGAAAAAGCACAAAAACATAAAAATAACTGCAGCATAGCATTGTTAATCAAATAAAAAAATGTAAAAACAGATACATATATAAGCATTATTATAAAACAAACTATCATTTTATTTATAGAATTTTTAAATAAACTTCACAAAATAAACTTCAAACAAATAAATAAAATGTACATTAAATTAAAAATACAAATTTATACGCAAATAAATGAATAAATACAGTCCTATAATGAGTAGGAAAAATCTAACAACATAAATTTAATATTTTCTAAATGATATTTTTAGACCATTTATATTATGAATTTATATTAGAGTCGGGTGTTTATAGATCATCGGGGGTCTGTAGCATTTAAAAGATTGGAAACCCCTTGAGTGGTCTTTGACTCTGAACAAGTTCATTCAGTTCTTATCTAGATCTGAAATTAGCAGGAGTAACATAATACTCACATGGAGGCATGTTTTGGTACAGCCATTCGGTTTTCTTATACGTCTGTGAGTTTGCCCATATAGTCCTCTGATGGCCCGAAATTTAATATGCTTGATAAAGTACAGGCATCATCATTTGAATGCTCTGATATCATGAGAGAGGATTTACTGTCGCTTTTATTTCTGTCACACTGCACAGGCATCGGGCGGCCACAGGTTACATGTGTATATTCCGCTTGATCCTCCTCGTTGTGCTCTCGGTGATAGAAGTAATTAAAATTTGACACGATTACTGGTACAGGAAGGGCAATGGTAAGAACTCCTGCTATGGCACACATTGATCCAACAATTTTGCCCCCAATTGTGACTGGGTACATGTCACCGTATCCAACAGTAGTCATTGAAACAACAGCCCACCAGAATGCATCAGGAATACTAGTAAAAGACGTTTCTGGATCATCCACTTCGGCGAAGTAAACCGCACTAGAGAACAATATAATGCCAATGATGAGGAAAAAAATCAGTAGTCCGAGTTCCCGCATACTTGCTCGTAGGGTTTGACCAAGAATTTGGAGACCCTTGGAGTGCCTTGAGAGTTTGAAAATCCTAAAGACACGCACCAAGCGGATGACTCTCAGTATGGCGAGAGATGTGGTCTGCTGTTGGTTTGACTGCACCTCACCAAGTTCTAAACCCAAAGTAATGAAATATGGCATAATGGCAACAATATCTATGGTGTTCATGATGTCTTTGAAGAAGGTGGGCTTGCTTGGGCAAGCAAGAAACCTTATAAACAGCTCAAAGCAAAACCAAACAATACAAATAGTCTCCAATAAGAAGAATGGGTCCGTGTATGCGCTCAATCTTTTTGCAGCAGTTGTACTGTTTGCCGGAAGGTGATTATTGAACACCCGGTCATCTTCTCTAAACTCTGGCAATGTTTCTATACAGAAGATTACAATGGATATCAGGATGACCATAACTGAAACGATAGCGATAATTCTAGCTGCACCCGAGCTGTCAGGATGCTCAAACAACAGCCAGATTTGACGCTTAAACTCACTGGATGGCAGGGGACGCTCGTCTTCTTTCAACAAACCTTCATCCTCTTGGAAATGTTTGATGACATCATCACCAATCTCATAAAATCTGATTTCATCCAGGAAAATGTCAACTGGCACGTTGATGGGTCTTCGAAGTCTTCCGCCTGACTGGTAATAATACAGGATCGCATCAAAACTCGGTCTGTTCCTGTCGAAGAAGAACTCATTCCTCAATGGGTCAAAGAACCTCATCCTTTTAATGGGGTCTCCTAACAATGTGTTGGGGTACCTCGCAAGTGTTTTAAGTTGCGTTTCGAAGCGCAGACCTGATATGTTGATGGTGACCAGCTCACAGCACTCCTGGTCAGACTGTTCCATTTCACAGATGTCCTGGAAGGGGGCAACGTGTTCCACACCATCATCCTGGTTCTCTCGGGACATTTTAGCCCCTCGAGAGGAGTGCTGCTTGTTGTGCCTCCTCGACTTGCTACCACTCCACCAGTTTTTAGGATCTGAGAGCTCCAGCCTGGCTAAGATAGAGTCCTATACTAATTTGTAAAACTGTACCACCTTCCAAAACGTCTTAAGACTGTATTTAACACTGGTTTATTAGTGCAAAGTAACAGAAGTCATTCTGGCAGCATGCTCAGCCGAGAGCTCAAACAGATATAGTACCAGTCAGACTGCTTAAGACAGCAAAGGGTGGGCTGAGTTTGATTGGCACACTGAAGCAATGCTCCTCGGGTGTTTTGAACTTTAGAGGCACAAAGTTAGAACCTGTAATTTGAAGAAGGCTGGACAACAAGATGTTTTTATTATTGTATTTATTAAGTGCATTATGACTCTGAATATGTACCTAAATAAATAAAAAGTCAGTATTTATATTTTGTGAAATATTGAACAGTTATGCTGCTCAGCAAATTAGCGTTTTACTGATCATTTCAGTAACTTTTTTTTGCATCAACAAGGTATTTAAATTAATCACATCCAAAATCGTTCTCACTGTTTCTCAGGCCTGTGGCCTCTTGAACTGAGGTGAAAGTGCTGGCTTGACTGACACTTGAGCACCCGAAGCAGACGACACATTAAGAAGAAGCATTAGCAGCAGTTACACTGTACGAATTTACAACTAACACCATGAGGCCCCAAGTAGAAATGTGATCATGCCTCTGGTTCATTGGTGCTGATTGATACGGAGAAAGAGAGAGAGATAAAATCAACACACCTCCAACACCTATGTGCTGAAAGTTGTATGGATCAGCTCAGCTGTGGAAAGCAATTGGTCAATATTCATTCTTTTGCTTGCTTTTTTTATTTGCCGGTTTTACACCAGAGCCTGTTAGGGAGCAGTTGTTGTCATCAACATGCAATATTAGGTGAAATGAACAGGTCAAATAATGAAAGTGAATTGTTGACAAGGCTTTTTACTTTTATCATAGTAATTATAACGTTTATATAATTCTTTATTTCTTATTCTTTATTTCTTATAGCATCCTATAGTCCTATAGCAGCTAAAATATGTACAGGAATAGAGATTTGTTCTAACTGTCCTGTAGGATCTGGCACCAAAATAGTAGCAGTAGATCATTAAAATCTTTTAGGTTGCGAGGTGAAGCTGGCATGAATCGGACTCATTGCTCCAGCACAAACCACTGCTCAACTGAAGACCTGCGGAATCTGAATGCCAGTGTTCTTCATTCCTGAACAGTGTGTGCCAGGGTGCATTACCCTGTTTAAAGAGGCCCCTTCCACCCAGGGGGGTTTAGTGGTTGGCGGAGCAATTTCTACTGAGGGTCCCTAACAAACTTGATTTCTATCAACTAGGATCCTCCACCAAAATGACAGGAACAGGATTTCTGAAAAAGGAGAATCCCCTCTAGAACACACAAGTGGATCCTACACACCCAATAAAGACAATTTCTACCAAGGGATCCTCCCTACAATGAATACAGTTACTACAAAGGGGAATACTCCCTCCAACAAATGTAAGCACAACCAAGGGGCTCCTCATCTGAATAAATGTGATTGCTACTGCAGGGTCCCCCTATAAAGTTAAAAGTTTATGTGTCCATAGTCATTTTGACAGTTAACAGGAGTCATCGCAAACATTGGCTTTTGCAGCCCCTGTTACACATTAGACTGCAATGCACTGTGTGCTGTGACATATTCCTCCAATAACCATCATTAAAATACTCGTGTGACTTGCACTCCGTTAAACCTTCTGTTAGCTTGGGCCAGATGGCACAGCCTTCATTCCCCTCAGGCATTGGTGAGCATTGGGTGCTCAACACCTTGTCGTTGGTTTTGGGTGTTTGTCCCTCATCAGACCACCAATGGTTCCTTTTTCCCATTGCAGACTAGAAGCCTTTTTGAAAGCAAAATCTGTCGTCCACACATTTGTAGTCACAATTTTTAAGTTGATGTCAGAATAAATAGCTGAAGCACTATCAAAATGTTTAAGTGTCAAGAACATTTTGTCAAGAATCACGATGATTGTAACTCGCTAAGTGACTACAGCTATACACTTATTTCACACGGTCACCATTTTAAAACATGAAAGCGAAGCTGCGGTGGGAAATGTTAGATCAGGACTGTAAACATTGCAACAACATGCTGTGTACTACTAACCTCCAGCTGTTGCCGCGATTTCAAAATGCAGAAATGGTGTAAACATCACTTTAATATCATTCTGTTAAGTTTAATTTAAACAATTAAAAGCATATTAGGCATCAAACAACATCACAATCTCTTTAAGAGTAATACGCTTAAGTGTCCTCCTAGACCAGTTCATGGCAGCAGGTAAAAACCGTGGGGGCTTCCCTGCTTCAGCCTTTGTAACCCAGTGAGCGAAGAAGCAGTGCATTAACTTGAGTTTGAGAAATGGCATACAAAACATATGTTTGGGAAAGAAAACTTTAGCTAACTAGTGCCATTTCTCTTAACTTGGCTGAAAATGAGGTCCAATATCCCTTTTTATTTCCACTATTCATTCAGAACGGACCTTCGGGTCACTCGGACAGCAGTGAAACTATAAATTTGTGTCACTTTCTCTTCGTTGATAAGATATGCAGCCAGGTACACAACATTCCTGTGTGACTCAGGCGAAACTTCCGGGTTTATTCCCACCGCAGCCTCGATTTCGCTGTTTAAAATGGCGGCCGCGTGAAATCAGTCTATACCTCTGTACTTTTTTTTAATGAAGTTTACAACATCATCCCCTCCTGACATTAAAAATAATATGCATACGGATATAAACAGACATGATGATAAATCAGCAAGGCACTTCCAAGTATTCAGTATCAGCGGATTAAGTCCTGGAGATGTACCCAATAAACAGGAAAATATCTCCATGGCAGAAAGGCCAGGGATTCCCATGAGAGGAAAATGCTGACTGTAAGCAATATGCTTGCTTAATAAATAGCACCAGCGCTGGTCATGTGAGCGAAGGACAGCCCTATGGGACAAGATACCATCATTCCATTCACACCCAAAACATCAGCAAGGAATTCTTGCAATGTTCAGATGCTGTCAGGCTCCCCGAGGAATCCGGGCTCACGTTCCACCTTGTGTGTAATGGTGTAATGCTACATTCCAGGAATTTAGCATGTTTTCAGATATGACAACCCTTGGATCCTCAAATGTCAACGATCTTAATATGGAGCTGCGACCTGTGGCGCTGATTATCTTCAATGAAAGCTCCTTCCTGCTTCTGTGTACCTCTGAGTGTGTATTAGTATTAGAGTCTTTCCCCTGGCTAAATAAAACTCTGATTAGCTTGCGCGCTAACGTCTCAGTTTAGTTTATCAACTCATGTTACACGCTTTGGGCCAACAGACAGCTTAATACTTTCACCATCCCATGTGTGATAGTACCTTAAAAAACACTCGTGTTTATGTATAGTGGGGACAAATTTGTACTCATTCATATACGATGTTATGTTTTGGCTCGGTAGACGATTTGCATGTGAGGTCACATTCCTTCTTAAAGGGAAAGTTCAAGTTCAACCTAAAATTATGTCCGTTACACATCCTCGTGTCGCCGACTGTGTGGTCAGACACGACAATAATAGTAAATGAGGACCGGACTGTCAAGCGCCACATATTTCAAACGACTTCCATGTTTGTTGTACAACATTGATTATTTGTTATAAGGCTAAAATAAAAAATATTTATATTTGATGAGAAATGAAAATTCGAAACTGATTGGAAGCTGAAGTGATAAAATGACGAAAGCATAAATAAATAGAAATGAATACTAAAAAATGAACTAAAAACATAAAATATAATGGTAAAAATGATCATATTTAATGTTAAATATAAGCACCAAGTCATTTAAAAAACAAAAATGCACCATCACCTCACAGCAAGAAGGTCGCTGGCTCAAGCCTCGGCTGGGTCAGTAGGCATTTCTATGTAGAGTTTGCATGTTTTCCTCGTGGTTGCGTGGGTTTCCTCCAGGTGCTTCGGTTTCCCCCACAGTCCAAAAACATGTGGTATATGTGAATTGGGTAGGCTAAATTGTCTGTAGTGTATGTGTGTAAATGAGTGTGCATGGATGTTTTTCAGTGATGGGTTGCAGCTGGAAGGACATCCACTATGTAAAACACATGCTGGATAAGTTGGAGGTTCATTCCGCTGTGGCGACCCCAGATTAATAAAGGGACTAAGCCGAAAAGAAAATGAATGAATGAATGCTATATAGAAATATCTTAAAATAGACACAGCCAAAAACAGTAGAAATACATATAAATAATAAATCTCAGAAGCACAATAAAAGTCTTTTGAGCAACTCTCAATCATCTTTTAAATGATTATTTTATACAGAATGCTTTACAAAAACATATTTGTGCATATTAGATTAGTCAACACCTTTGAGAGAAGCAGGATAAAGTTGAGCAGAAGTAGTGATGGCTGCCTTTAAATGCTTCATGACCTCATCAAATTGCTTCCGTTTAAGCAAAACCGCAGCAGGAAAATCTTGAAAAATCTTCACTTTAGCATTTCCAAACATCAAAGCCTGGTCCGCTACCCAACTCCGTCGCTGCTGTGATGACCGGTTCCTTGTTCACATAGTTATGGAATCTCACTATAACAGGATACAGAGATGCTGTCTTTACAGATCTGTTTGGAACGCGATGGGCTGTTTTGACCTTGATACGGTCAGGTTTCGTATCACCAGAGAGCTTGGTAACCATTGATAAAAAAACTTGAGTGGACGATCGCCTTCTACATTGTTGGGAAGCCCAACAATACCTATGTTCTTCCTTCTTCCTCTATTTTCCAAATCGTCCAAATGTTCGGTTAACTCCAGAATTCATCACTCTAGCATCTGTAAATTACGCTCGACTGGGGCAGCAGCATGTTCCACTGCAGAGATTTGGTTCTCAGTTTCTGCGATTCGTTTTTCGTGGTTTTTCGTTCTGTTGTTGCAATAGTTAAGACGGTGGACGATTATTTTGGAAATGTTTTCTGTGATTTCTGTAATAGCTTGCCAGGTTGGGAACACTGGTGTTACACTGTAAAAAAATAAAAAGTTGAGTTAACTTAACATTTTATAGCAACCGGCTGCAAAGAAATTTTGAGTTTATTGAGCTTCAGTGGTTGAAGTTGTGCCAAATTAATTTTTTAAGTTTTTTTTTTTTTTTTTTTTTAAAAAGGCTGGTTTAAGTCAAGTATACTTTTCTGGAATAATTTGGCACAACTTCAAACGCTGAAGCTTTATAAACTCAAAATATCTTTGCAGCTGGTTGCTTTAAATTTTTTAAGTTAACTTTTTTTATTTTTTGAAGATATGGAGAAATCAAAATTTAGTCTCCTCAGTCTCCTCAACTGATTTTTTTACTTTCATTGAACAAACAGTTCCAAACATGCAGTTGAATCATTTTTATGAGTGATAGTAGCGCTATCATCACTGACGGTTACTTTCTGTCTCTGATTTGCTCGATTTATTTATACATTTTTAAAAAAATGTGTGTGTTCCGTTGAGGCATGGCGTTCGATTGCTTCAAGTATGCGTCTATACTCATATCAAAGTGTGCTGCAAGTAACACAGAAGGTAACAAGCTTCTCGTCAAGAATAATGCTAACTGAATCCCAAAGCATGCGCCGTCTGATAAACATGATCGCTCTTTTTAGCCGCCATCTTAGATCTCTCTAATCCACACCAAGGCCAAAATACGCAAAAGCTTTCCCTCTGAAATGATTTTCAAAAATAAATTGTAATTTAATTTAATTGTACTGAATTAAAAAGTTGAAATAACACTCAATAATGTCATAGAGATTGAAACCCCTTGTGGAAATGAGTGGCCAAGATTTGTGTTTTTAGTTGTACAGATTATCCTACACACAGTTAAGGTGGTGACAGAGCTAAAATAGTGATGGATGATAAGCCTGCTAAGAAGCTTTTTCATTTACATAATCCACCTCTAAAACATTATCAGCCGTTCAAATAATGCTTTTTAAACATGACCTGAATGGATTGTTTACAAGGACACTCAACTCAGGTCAAAAACATGTTTTGCTAGATAATCAGCACCTGTTACGGAGGCTCAGCAGGTTCATATTGTGCGACTCTGTTAAGCTGCAGCTGACTTGAACACCTTGAGCTGTCGCACATCAAGGCTTTCTCCATAGAAAGTGAATACGACTGGCAGGCGGCGCGCCAGTTCTGAGAGTTGGAGGCTCTCCGGTTTTAGCAGGGTGTCAGTTGAGTTTGATGAGCATGTTTTTGCTGATAGGTATAAAGCGTTGTGCTGAAACCTGAGCTTGGAGATCCGGAAGGTTGGAAGGATCTTCTGCCTGCTCTGTTCCTCTTCTGACCCTTTCCGGGTTATGATTACAGTCCTTGATTAACACTTGCCCTTTTTAGTCTCAGACACTCAGTCTTCTGTTTCTCTCTGCTCAGGTCTGCTGGAAGGGAGATACAAATTGTGTCCTGCTCAACATAAATCATCAGGCTTCAGTGTCAGTTAAATGTCATTTTTGTTTGTGCTTTCTGGACAGTAAGATAAAGAATAAATAGATTTTTTTTTGCCATAGTAATTAGTGTAATATTAGTATTTTATCAGTGCTGACAGAAAGATGACCTTTAAAGTGTACCGCTTATGTTGCCAAAAGTTTGTCTTAAATCTTAATCTGTAGAGTTTAATATGAAGTTTACCCATTCTGTTTAGCTTCAGCTCTTCTGGGAAGGCTTTCTACACATTTTAAGAGTGTGTTCATGGAATTTGAACCATTCTTCAAGAACAGTGTTTCTCAACTGGTGTGTCGCGACCCAAAACTGGGTCGCAGAAACATTTTTCAGTGGGTCGCGGAGTGTGTGGTCAAAAAAACAACAAAAGTTAAATTTTTAACTTGTTTTGCGTATACCGGACTTTTATTTTTGAAACGCACGCACGACAACCGATCCCTTTGGAATCGACGTGGAAAGCGTCACATTGCCGAGCAACATAGAGAGTCAGTTGGTGGAGCTGTCATGTGATAAGACGCTGAAACAGAAATTCAGTGAAATAAACCTCTCCCAGTTTTCACGATCTGAGAGTGCGATCAAACCCATCCCATTCAGAACTACGTATTTGTATGAAAGTGGCTTCTCTTCCTTGGTGCAGCTTGACTCCAAGCAAAGGAACAGAAGGGACATAGAGCACGATCTTCGGGTAGCACTGTCTACCATCACTCCTGACTTTGAAACTCTTACCACATCAGTAAAGCACATCCTCAGTTATCTCATTATCTTCCCAAATTACTGTTAAGTGAAACATGTTTACAATAGCTGTCGTATTAGATGTAAAAATGGTTATGGATGTTTTAATCATTTTACAATTGTCTGGTTTGTTCTGTTCAACAGGATCAGTGTTGATGTTTTATTAACAGTTCAGTTTTGTTCATGGTAACAACCTTTCCTTACCCTAAACACTGTTTACAGTGTTTGTCGTTTTTACTTTGTAGTATTTCTATAATTTGACACATTTTGTTAAATGTCAGCAATATAATATTGTTTATTTGTAAGTCTTGCTGATTTTCTCATGATTTTTCTGTCGCTAGTTGTGTATGCTAACAAATAAATACAAATTAATTATAATTCCTAAAATTATATTACAGTTCCTAAAAGTTTAGGTCGCAGCTTGATGACCATGTAAAAATGTGGGTCCCGTGGCCAAACCAGTTGAGAACCACTGTTCTAGAACAGGGGTGTCTGGAGGGCCAGTGTTCAAAATTTAGTTCTAACCCCAATTACACACACCTGATCCAGCTAATCAAGCTCTTTCTAGGTATACTTGAAACTTCCAGGCAGATGTATTAAAAAGAAGTTAAAGCTAAACTAAGCAGAACACCAGCTCTCCAGGGCTGAGTTTGGGCACCCCTGTTCTAGAAGGTTAGGGACTGATGTTGGATAAAAGGGCCAACTGCTCTAATTCATCCTAAATGTGTTCAATCGGGTTTAGTTTAGGACTCCATGTCCTCCACACCTAACTCACTGATCCATTTATGGACTTGGCTTTGTACTGATGCACAGTGATTTTGATTTTGGGAAGGGTTATTCCCAGACAGTTTCTACAAATTTGCGAGCATAAAATAGGTCTTGGTATATTGAAAGTGTTCCTTTCACTGGAAATAAGAGGCCAAACTCAAACTCTGAAAAATAACCCTACGCCATAATAATCACCATAATCCCCCTCCAGCAAACTTTACACTTCCTCCAATGCAGTCAAACAAGTATTGTTCTCTTCACAAGAAACAAACAGACTTATCCATCAGATAGCTAGACAGAGAAATGTATTTGGTCACTCCAGAGAACGTCTCCACTTCTTTAGAGTCCTGTGGTGGTGCGCTTTACACCGCTGCTTGGCCATAGAAACCCATTTCATGAAGCCCTCTACTCACTGTTCTTGAGATACAGTAATCTGAAGGCTATGTGAAGTTTGGGGGTCTGTACTGTACAGTTGCTGCAGTATTGACTGCACAAAATTGGTGACTTCTGTGCACTCAGTGATTTTACGTGGCCTATCACTTAACAACTGAGTTGCTGATGTTCCCAATTGCTTGACCGTGGAATATTTAGTAGTGAGGAAATTACATGAATGAGCTTTTGTTGCACGGGTGTAAATGTCATCGGTCCTGAGAGTGACTGACTCTTTTTCAGTCTATGTGTATGTGTATGGGCTGGATTTTATACACAACCATGAAAGTGATTGAAGTGATGGGAGGGGTGTCCCAAAACATTTGGCAAAATAGTGTACATTTAATAGTTTTTTTGATGTTGTTGTCAATGCAATATGCAGTCATGTTGGGTTTATCATGGGGTTATAGTTGTTATATTTTCCGTTAGAAAGAAGACCGTAAAATCGTCATTTTATGAACAATTTTTTAATAATATTAATATTATATAGAGGGCGTCACGGTGGCGTAGTGAGTAGCACGTTCGCCTCACAGCAAGAAGGTCGCTGGTTCGAGCCCCGGCTGGGTCAGTTGGCATTTCTGTGTGGAGTTTGCATGTTCTCCTCGTGGTTGCGTGGGTTTCCTTCGGGTGCTCTGGTTTTCCCCCACAAGTCCAAAGACATGCGGTACAGGTGAATTGGGTAGGCTAAATTGTTCGTAGTGTATGAGTGTAAATGACTTTGTATGGATGTTTCCCAGAGATGGGTTGCAGCTGGAAGGGCATCCACTGTGTGAAACATGCTGGATATGTTGGCAGTTCATTCTGCTGTGGCGACCCCAGAATAATTAAGAGACTAAGTGGACAAGAAAATTAATGAATGAATATTATATAGTATTTGCGTTATTTTTAAGCTGTACTTTGCCTTAGCAGTAAGTGAATAAACAAAGATGATGGTAATAAATATGACTCAAAATATGTATACACACCTATATCACTAATAACAGTATTCATACTACTCCTAATTTTCATATTTTCATTTACGTTAAAGTACTTTAAATTTGGAACTGTTGTAAAAACTAACTACCACTGAGACAGTCAATGAAATGAAATAGGATTTTTGTACACAACCCCTAGATGAGCAGAATGGCTACGCATCCATAGAAGCCCTCTGATTCTGCATCTGATATGTGGAGGTATGCAGTACAGTTGAACATTGTGTGCATCATTTCTCAGTAAAGGGGACGGAAACTGGATCCTGCCCCATGAGTCTCCCTTTGGACTGCCAGGAACCACCGCTAGTATTAATAGCCTTCCAGCACTTTCCGAAGAACCGTATAGAAAAACATGCGTTTACATGGCATTTTTCAACAGTCTGCAAATAATAGCAAGATTTGATTTAAAAAAAAAAAAATAACTAAAAAAAAATTGAAAGGTAGAGTCTCAGAATGAGTTTGTTCTCTTTCACTTCATCTCAGAGTCTCTTAAACACCAAACCCCACATTTTAAAGTTTTTTATTTTTATTTTTTATCATATATATTTTATTTAACAAAAAAGTAATTCAGAATTCCTCAGAAAAATCCTTTGACGCTAACATTATGCTAAAAGTGTTTTTTTTTTCAATTAGTTTCGATTTTTGTGGAAGAAATGTACACAGAATAGCATTTTTTAGGTGAAAATAAACCTGAATGAGTCATGTACAGTATGTTGAGGAATTGAGTTTCAAATATTTAAATATATGTTAATACACTACTAAATATCATTGTATATACTTTCTTGCACCCCTGAGCTTCCCTAATAGCATTAGAAGCAAATTGAAGACCCTTTATGGTTTCTTTTAAAAGCCCTATGTGGTGCCATCTAGTGTAACATCTATGTACATTCTCATACATGAGTAGATAAGGCAAAAAACCAACACAGAGCACAAAAGGTTACAAAGAACTCTGAGTTTATTTCTTCTCCGATGAAGACCAATCAGAGGAAAGCAGGAGAGAGAGATTACCAGACATGTACATCCAGTGTAAATACAAATGCTTGATAAACAAACATCCAGTCACATTCAGCACATCAGATTCACCCAAACCTCCGAGTAGTTACACTCCGACTGTTATTTTTCTTTTCCTCTGAAAAGTTGATCAAACCAGTGGAAATGTACAAACGTGTCACAACCAACTAAACCGATTCCTGATTGAAACATAAAATGGTGTGAACACAAACACACTAAAGTGAAGGAACACAATGAATACGCTTCCATGCTAAAGCCAACAACTTCTAGTAAACAAGAATCAAAAAACCTATTGAAAAATAGGCTTTTATTTAATTTACTCACTCTCAGGCATCAGAGTTTTAACTTCAGTAGAACATTAAAGCAGAATTTCACCTGAAACTGTGGTTCTTGCTGTCATAAAATGCAAGTCAATGGCTACTTCCACTTCAAGAGTTAAAATAATAATAATAATAATAATCATATTAAAATTAAAACAATTTGAGGATGTGAACTGAAGATAACAGTTATATTTCCATCTAAAGATGTGTTAGATTATGCGCAAACTGTAAAAACATCTGCGAACAAAGCAATGCCTCCCTCCAGTGTGTCAAAGACAACAAAATCATCACCAATTCCTGAAACTGGCAGCAAATATTAAAAAGACAAATGTAATAGGGAGAAAACAGGTTGGACAAGCCACTGTGAGCCTTTTTTAATACAATAAATTACTTTCATCTGAGAAGATGGAACGCAATGATTGATTTCGATGGTTTTCAGATACTTCAGATGCAGAGGGATTTCCGACTGACTAAAACAACATTTCAGATGTTTTACAATGTGATCGGTCTGCTGGTTTATACAATAATGTTGTTCCATTGCACCAATTTTTATTATCACATGATCTCTTAAAACCAAATAACATGACTTTGATGCCCATGTTGGAATTTATTTGATAAATGAGTTTGCATATTTTGTGTGTTGTGTTATAGGATACAAAAAAAAAAAAAAAAGTTTAAGATATATGCAATATTCCAAAATGTGCGTAAAAATAGGTGGATGGAAACACAGCTAATGTTGTAAATAATGATTATTTTCTTCCGCAGACCATTCTTTTGGACGTGAACTCATTGACTTGCACCAAGGACCACAGTTTTAACAATAAACTTTCCTTAATGTTCTGCTGAGGAAAAAAGTGAAAATCTGCAAACCTCTTCTGTGTTTGCAAAGATGAGGTTGAGTAAATAATTACAGAACTTCCTTTGTTTTAGGGGTGAACAAACTCTTTAAAGCTGGATGAAGAATGTGTTACAATGCAGAAGAATAAATTGCTTCAACAAGGCATTTAAAATCCACAATTTTTCGGTGTCCTTCAACACTAACGCCAGGCAGAAAGGCTGATTCTCATGCCCCTGTTTGTACAGGGATCAAATCGGCCCGTTGTGGAACACAAATGTAAACGAAACTGTTCTGGGGCAGAAACAGAGCGCAAACGACAATACACATATTTTATTTGGCAAACGACAATCACCGGTGGTCAATCTCACCACTTCAGGAGTCAATAATTAATGCAATCTGTTCTCCGAACGTTAAAAGATTAAATAAACCAGATCACAAAGACATAATACAGAATTCTGCACAGACAATATTACCCTCATATTTATTCTTACTCGATTACGTTCCACTGTATAAGTGGTTATTCCATTTCACAAGCCCAAAAAAAGTGCTATTTCATAAGCTTAGTCCAGAATCCAACAACATTCCAACATCACATACTGACTTAAATCATTTGAAGAAATTTAAAGTGGCAAATAATAGAAAATAAGGCAGGTGAGAAACAAGGCAGGATGGAAAAAAGAAAAGAAAAAGTGACTTTATAAAGTGCAATTCAGAACCTAATGTTGAAATGCATAAACGAGAATAAAAGGCGACGAATAAGCCAGAAAGAGACATACTGTTACTGTGGGACCATCTCCTTCAGAGAGAAAGAAACAAAGGATCTAAAAGAAGCCTTTAAAATCTGCATAGTCCAAAGATACAATTAAAATAAGTAAAATAACACATTTAAAACTAGTACCTTTAGTCGCATCTTGATTTTCCAGACAGTGTTTTAGTACAATCATAACATATTACTTACTTCCATAGAGAAATTAGCCTGTAGGTTTTTAAAGTGGCAGTTCATCTAAAAATGAATATGAGCTGTTGATTTACTCACCCTCAAGCTATTCAGGACGTTCGTCAGAGGAACATTCAACATGATGTTAGCTGAAACCCTGATTTTACCCGGGTTTTATAAACGTAGTAAACGTAAGCATCACTGAGTGTAAAATGTAATGCCTGTGATTCCTGAGAACACATGAAGGTCTCAGAAGTGAACGTTATTTACAGGAGTTACATTACATGTTATTCTGCCACAGGTCATCGTTTGCGAAGGCTGTGGGTTAAAGGTAATAACTTTGTAAATAATGTTCAGCTTCTTGCACAGACTGATTGTGGTCCTATAGAAGACTTTGATTTAAAGGAACAGTTCATCCAAATTACTTTCATTTATACCAGGGGGGACCAACCCTGCTCCTGGAGATCGACCGTCCTGCAGATTTCAGTTGCAACCCAAATCAAAGACACCTGTCTGTAATTATCTAGTGCTGTTAAGGCCCTGATTAATTGATTCAGGTGTGTTTGATAAGGGTAGGAGCTGAACTCAGCAGGAAGGTCGATCTCCAGGAGCAGGGTTGAGCACGCCTGATTTATACCATTTACTCAGTTTTTTCTATTGAACACGAAGAAGATATTTTGAAGAAAGCTGAAAAAACGGGTAACCACTGACTTCCATAATAGAAGAAACAAACACTGTAGACGGTAATGTTTACTGATTTTCAGCTTTCTCCAAAATAAACGTTCTAAAGAGGAAAAAATATCAAACAAGTGAAGGGTGAGTAAATGATGACTAAATGTTTCATTCTGAGTGAACGATCCCTTTAATGTCAGGAACCAAAAATGAATTTTCCATCCCTGTACGTGCTTTCTTCACTCTCAAAGTGCTGGACGTGTATTTTATAAATCGCCAAAGAGCACCGTTTCATCTAAAAGTCTTGTTTGACTGAAGAAAAAAAGAAAAGAATGAAAGCAAACGTCTCCACCGTGCATATCTGACAGCATGAGGGTGAGGAAATAAACAGCAAGGATTCATTTTTTTGAGTGAACAATCCTTTGAAATGATCAGATCATGTTTTTGAGGAGCAATATTAGTAAACGGAGACGTTTAACTAACCATTAAATACTTCAATAATTCATGAAGAGTACAATGATGAGAAATGAGATATAATAGCTAACTTCTGTTTATTTTCAACAATCGATTATTGTGCACATTAATTTAATAGATAAGATCAGTGGTTATTTTTGTGCTTTAATTAAAAAGAATACTTATTTATTCACCCTGATGTTGTTTTTAACCAGTAATGAGCTTCTTAAGTGGCTCGTTAACCTCTTCAAAAACACAAACAAACAAACAAAAACATTGTGTTAACATTCAATCCCCACGTTGTTCCAAATCTGTTAGACTTTTTATGTGGAATGCATAAACTATATAATTTAAAGTTCTTTTGGAAAATGTGCTGTTTTGGACCCGAAGTATTGACAAAAATAGTTCATTTTGCATTCCATAAACAAAATAAATATTAGCCCAACAGTTTTGCAACAACATGTGGGACAGTAAATACAAATTGGGTGAAGTACCTCTTTAAAAACTGACTTTGCAAAAGAGCAGCTTGGACATGAGGTCTAATATCTCCTTTTGCGTTTTCTGCAGAAATGTCAGTCATATGAGTTTAAAAACACATGAAGGGAAGTAAACAGCAAAAGTCGATTTTAGTGTGAACTACTCCTTTAAAGTCTGAGGTTATCGTGATGTCATAGAATAACACAAGTATCACAAATACTGGAGACAAAGTTGGCGCGTCCCGAAGAACGGTGGTCGGCAGTTGCGAGCTGCTTTTGCGCATATGGATTTAAGTAAGTTCCTTTTCCCCCTAAATCACATCTAAAAGCTCTCAACAACACTAAGTGCAGTGTTTCTTTGTGCAAGGCCAGCGGTGATGCAATTACGTGAAAATGGCGGTAAGCTCATAGACGATTATATGGTCTGACTACACAAATCACACGAAGGCCTCAAAGGAGAACCAGCTCCAGTTTGAAGGGCCGTTTCACTGTCATAGGACACAGGACATGAGAGTAAGAAGCACGACTGACCCCTAACCTTAAAAAAACAACACCCATCCGGACAAACACTTGTGTGAGATTATAGTACGCTGTCTGAGAGGACGTTATATAAAACACTAATACTCAATCTAAAAGAGAATACAAAAAAGAGTTTCTTTGCTGTTTCTCCTCCTCAGATCCATGGTTCTGGGTTTTTGGAGGACTTCCGGAAGCTGTCGTCTCCACAGGTTTCTAGGATAGTGCTACATTAGGGTTAGAACTGCCTTATGAGCTACCTCACGTCATCTGTAGATCCGGCTATGTCTCTGGGTTTGGGACTGTAGGAGCTGCTGTGGAACTCATGATCCTGGTGTATTGAGAGTGAATGGCGTCGAAGGCCTCGTCCCGATGAATCATGGCACCAAACACTAGAGGCTGCAGAAGAGACACGATCAAACCATTAAAGTCATTCTGATAGTGATTTAAGACCATTTGAGATTAGAACTGGTGTAAACGGGTTAGAATCACCAGGCTCCGCTGTGAAAGTCTCCGCTTACTCTTGAGTTCTACTTGAGGCACTTGTTGTTGTACTATTACATCATTTCTGTTACATTCATTCTTTCATGGCAGGGCGCCACACCAACAGGGCTGCTCGATGCGTGATGCTAGCAAACACGAGGTATCTTTCAGTTATGATTAGGCCCACATGGAATCTACGCGCGCAGAATTCAGCAGATTTTCGCAGCTTTTTAGCCCATCATTGATTCTGTTTATTTACTGGTGTAAATGTGTGTAAATTTATATTTATTGAGTTTTTTAAATTAATTTCAGTAATAATACTGACTAATATGAAAATATTCATATGATTTATTTATAATACAGTTTGTAAAGTAATATTTTCTGTCTTTTAGTAAATATTTTACATGAGAAACTTGCGTTGTTTACCAAATATAGTGGATTTAATTGAAATCACGCTGTAAACATTAAAGTTAAAAAGGTATTACTTTTTATTTCATATATTAAGGTTTGAGTTATGATACTCCTAAAATCCTTCCGCATAAATCCGCAGATTTTTTTACAAAATTTTGCACGAAAATAGCAAAAAATGTCCGCAGATTCCATCTGGCCCTAGTAATGATGGACACAGTTTCCATAATTATACTTTATATATGGATAAATGTCTATGGTTCTGCATACAATGACTTTATCCTGCTGGAGTTTATAGTCGTTTCACTTTACTTCAGGAGCATTAATGCCATTCTGTAGGTCTTTTGGAGATCAATATTCCTAGCAAATCTAATAAATGTTTAGTGTGTTTTCTAATAAAAGCCCACTGAATCGCACTTCAGCAGCGTTTATTTAGCTTTTTTTAGTGTGTATTTAAGGACGTGCAAATAGTTTTGTGCACGAACAGGAAATCAACACGCAAGCATTCTTGTGTTTCATACGAGATTCGTATGCTTGTATTAAATGAATGCGATCTCGAATTGTAATACTGTGCTCATGACATTTTTTCATTGAAATAATGGCATAGGTATTTGGAAGATCCTTGTAAAAGGCCTGCCATCATAACTGGAAAAAATCCTTGAGGAAACACTGTATTCGTTTTCTACACTGTAAAAAAATAAGTTGACATCTTAAAATTGTAAGGCAACTTGCCGTTTTGAGATGACTCAACTTAAATTGAGTCAACTTCAGTACTCCGGTTAAAGGTTGCAGCAAGTTGACCTATAGTTTTAAGTTAAGTCAACTTTTTTTTTTTACAGCGTACAGAGTAATTGTCTTGACAAAACTTCAGTGAACAAATTTGTAGGTGGAGTTGCTAATCAAATGAATTTAATAATGTATAAAATAATAGTTTGTGTGGGTGAAATGATGGCTCAGTCACAGCATGAAGGTCGCTGGTTCGAGTCCCAGCTGGGTCAGTTGGCATTTCTGTGTAGAGTTTGCATGTTCTCCCTGTGGTCACATGGGCTTCCTCCGGGTGCTCCGGTTTCCCCCACAAGTCCAAAGACATGTGGTATAGGTGAATTGGGTAGGCTAAATTGTCCGTAGTGTATGAGTGTGAATGAGTGCTGGATAATTTGGCGGTTCATTCCGCTGTGGCGACCCCAGGTTAATAAAGGGACTAAGCCAAAAAGAAAAGTGAACGAATAACAGTTTGTGTGGGTGCAACGATGGCTCAGTGGTCACAGCATGAAGGTCGCTGGTTCGAGTCCCAGCTGGGCCAGTTGGCATTTCTGTGTGGAGTTTGCATGTTCTCCCTTTGTTCGCACAGGTTTCTTCTGGGTGCTCCGGTTTCCCCCACGATTCAAAACATGCTCAATAAGCGATTCGAGTAAACTAAATTGGAAAGTAGTGCGCATATGTGTGTGTATGAGTGTTTCCCAGTACTGGGTTGTGCGGAAGGGCATCCTCTGCGTAAAAAAAACAAACACATGCTGGAATAGTTGGCGGTTTATTCTGCAGTGGCGACCTCTGAAATTGAGACTAAGCTGAAGAAAAATTAATGAATGAATAATAGCTTGTGACAAATGGTTAATTTAGGCTATATTTTAGATATCCAAGCTAACTGCAAATCTACAAAATCAATAAAATGGTTTCTGACATTCCTCAAAATATCTTCTTTCATGTTCAGCTTTGGTCTGGTACCACTTGAGGATAAGTAAATGGTGAGTAGACTTTGTTTTTGGGGTGAATTATCCCTTTAGCAGTGATCCTATAATTCAGGATAATTGAGCAAATAAACATTATAGTTAATTACTAATGCTGTCAATCGATTAAAAAAAATTAACTAATTAATCGCACAATTTTTTGACAATTAATCGCAATTAAAAGACTGAAATTTTTAGATATGTAAATGTGAAATGTAAATTACACAATTCACTCCTAATATGTACTTTTCTGCAGCATTCCTCACTGTGAATGTCATAGCAGAGGACAAAAAAACAAGAAATATACAAATACTACTGCTCTTGTGTCACGCATTGCATTGTTTATTTTTAGGCAAGAATGTGTTTGTTTAGACTTGTAATATGAGCTTGATTTATAAGAGCGAGCCGATTGAACGATTTTGCAGATGCAAGCTCAAGGACTTTACCAGCTACGCAAAGCTCTTGAACAATTATTATCGCTCACACGTTACAATAAGCTTTCATTAGTCAGAGTTAATGTATTAATAATGTATGTAATACGCGTGTTCATTAATCATAGTTCAACATTTACATATGCCTTATTAAAATCCAAATACATGCTTGTTTACATTAATTAATGCACCATGAGTTAACATGAACTAAGAACAACTGTATTAAGTAACGTTAACATACATGAACAAATACTCTAATAAATGTATTATTCATCGTTTGTTCACAATGCATTAACTAACATTAACTGACACAACCTAACTGTAAAGTCTTATCTTATTATTAAATCTGATTCTAAACGATTCATTCAGTTTTGTAGTCAATCATTGTTTTTAGACCTAATGTCTCTGACGCATTTTAATACTATTTAGCTAAAAAAATAATCAAACTATGGCTCACTCCACAACTAATGTATAATGGTAAACATGCTGAAGAGGAGACAGGCTATCAATTCATTAAGTGATCATTCTGAATGCTCAGTCAACATTCTGAACACCCCAGATATTGAAGCATTGCTTTTGTTGACACACTGAAGTTCTTCAGAATGAAAATAATGCCCAAAAATATTTATCTTGTGTCAGTAAAAGCAGTCAGTAAAAGTGTGCAGAAATAAAGCTCTTTTACAGTCTTCAACATGGACCATTTATAAGAATGAGTCTGAAAATACTGGCTTCTTAATATAGGTAAGGTAGAGACATTTACATTTGTGACACTTCTCTCAGTGTGCAACAAACTTTAGTTAATATTTGTATGTGTGATGTCACTTAACAATAAAGGTGTTTTAGTTAATGCATTTACTAAAATGGACAATACATTTATTACAGTATTTGTTCATGTTAGTTAACATTAGTACATAAAAACACACTTGTTCTAACTATGGTGCATTAACTAATGTTTATATGCATGCATTTGGAAGTTATTAATGCATTGGTAAATGTTTAACATATGATTAATAAATGCTGTACAAGTATTGTTCATTATTAGTCAATATTTCAAGACTAGCAATTCTATAAAACTTCAAGCATAATTAATGAATCTTAGCCTGCAATATAAGCTAGTGTGTTTTTCACTTCCATTTTTAATCTATTTTAACATTGTCTAATATGCCGCCCATTATTACCCTGTGGTGACTCTCACCTTTAGAGTAGATGGTGTGGTAATTGAGATGCCCATCCCAGATCCTGGCAATACTGACAACACCTTGTACTGTTTACATGAGAGGAGAATCCAGTTAGAATAAATAAATGAACGTAAACTCATGTCAAATATCCAGTAAACATCTAGCAGACCTTCTGAATATCTGTGATGTCCTGCAGCTTGATGACTTTATTCTTCTTGGAGGATGTTGCACGAGAGCTGGAGCTTTCGAAACACAGGTAACTAAAAACACAAAACATATGATTTATCATTAAACTCCTGTCTTGTTGCATAACATTGCATAACTACTGTGTTTAAACAATAGGGGATTACATATACAGCTGAAGACTAAATGATTAGTCTTTTTTTTCCCCCAATATCTCCAAAATGATGTTTAACAGAGCAAGGAATTTTTACAAAGTATTTCCTATAATGTTTCTTCTTCTAGAGAAAGTTTTTTATTTGGCTAGAATTTTAAGGTCAATATTATTAGCCCCCTTAAGCAATATTTTTTTTCAATTGTCTACAGAACAAACCACTGTTCTGCAATGACTTGCCTAATTAACCAATTTAAGCCTTCAAATGTCATTTTAAGCTGAACACTAGTATCTTGAAAGATCTAGTTAAATATGATGTACTGTCATCATGGCAAAGATAGCAGAAATCACTTATTGGAAATTAGTTATTAATGTTATTGTTTAGAAATGTGTTAAAGATAAACAGAAATGGGGGGAAATATACAGGTGGGTACGTTTCAACAAAATATGTGTTTCAATTTGTAAATAGTGACATTTAATGGATGAAATCTTTTGTGCTGATTGTGAAAAAGCCCCAAACACTAATAATCAGCAAACAGCAAGCTAGGAGATAATGCGCAGTACAGCTGCATCTGAACATACTTTTCCGTGACGTAGAGGACACCGTTGCGGATGTAATCAGTCGGCATTTTTCTGTCTCTGTTGATCAAGCAGCATCGCCAGCCGTTTTCACACACTGTGGAGAAACACATCTGTTCAATTCTTCATTTACCGCTCAGCCCAAACTTTATCTGATCTGATTTTAGATTAAATCTGTAGCATGAGTAGCAGAAATCTATTGACTGTTTAAAAAAAAAAGCATTTAAGGATCCCTGCTTCAGATTAGGTGGCAGTGTGAGCAAACTAAATAAAAATCTAAACCTCTGAGAGCTAGAGGGGGCTCTTATGCTGAAACTTCAAACAGAAGATTCAACATCTTTTTTTTTTATGTTACATAGTTTTTAAAACATACTTTACAAAAAAGAAAAAGAAAAACAGATCTCTTGCAGTGCCTCGTCTCACCTGATAGAGGGCGCTCATTCTCAGACAGGTTAAAGACTTCATGAAAAGGGCCTCTTTTGGTGTTGTAGGCCCGTCCGCTTTCCTCTTCTCGACCGATCCCACATGACATACTGGTGGACTGACCGCTGCGTGCCACCACCGGCTGCATCTGCTGTGAGGAACAAGCAGAAACCATCAGGTCAGGAGCACAACGTGCAAATGAAGGCCCAGAACTGCAGGGCTCCTGTGTGCTGATAAAGGATCAATGCTGTCCTCCAACTCCTCACAAGATGAACAACAGAACTGACCGATCGATAAGCCCCTCCCCTAAAAACGCAGATCAGCCAATGGCGCTCGAGCATCAGTTTTTATTTTAAAGACTTAGTTTTCAGCATCATTGGAATTTAATGCATTTGATCAAAATTGGAGCTTGAGTAGTTTGGCAATAGAATTGATTGTATTTCATATCCTAATCCCAAACAAGACTTGTGGATCTACGCCCGTTTACACCACTGAATAAAAAATAAAAAAAAGGTAAAAAAAAAATTTGGTTTTATTTTATTATTATATTTTTAATAATGACTTTTTCTCCCAGAATTAAGATTTGTATCGTAACTGTGATGTTTTATCTCAGATGTCTGGCTTTATATCTTAGATCTGCAGCTTTATTTCTTTTTTTTCTCGCAATTGAGACTCAGAATTTCGAGATATAAAGTCAGAATTCTTTTATTGCGCAATTCTGAGGAAAAAAAGTCAGACTTATTAAATAAAAGATGCAATTTTTTTTACAATTTCTTATTCAGTTGTGAAAACAGGCTTCCAAAAAAGTCAGCTTAGTCTCTTATGATGTACACACGTTCATGTCCGATTCTGCTAATGTCACCTAAAGTTAATCAAAATCTTTAGCTAATAATCATTGCTAAAACGTTAGCTAGCGACAGTAACTAAGGGAGGCGGGGCTTACCGATAAGTCAACTGACCCTGGATCAGCACCCGAGGACCCGAGAGCAGCACTCATAAATCTTTGTTATTAAACCAGTGAGTGCCATTGAGCCAAGCAGCAGTGCATGATGGGTCAGAGGCTCCTGAGGTCAGCTGGACTTCTCTGGGTCTGGAGCCAAACAGTAGCGAGGGATGCCTGGAGGTGCTGAGCACTAGTGCCAAGCTCAAAGCCGGAGTTAAACAGCCACTTATCTCACTGCTATTACCACTCACCGATTCATCCCAGCATATATTACCACCAGCATTAGTTTATTCACAGTGTGGGTTAGAGTTTGGGGCTCGAGCAAGACACAGGTCATCTTCTAGATGTTTGTGGATGTTTCTTCAGCTGTGGCCACTTTTAAGTTGCAGGACTTCATTTGAATTAAAGAGATAGTTCACCCAAAATAAGCTAAATTCTGTCATTTACTCACCCTTCACTTCTGTCAAACCCTTTTTGAATCGAGTTTCTTTCTGAATTTTGGAGACCGGTAGTAACTCACTCTTATAGTAGGATTTTTTTCATACTATGGATGTCAATGGCTAGTGGGTTTCAAAATATTTTCCAAAATTCTTAAGCAACTCAAAGGTTTGGAATCACTTGAAGTTGAGCAAATGCGGAGTTCATATTTAGGTGATCTATGCCTTTAACAGAATAACTTTGTAATATACACACAATGGAATTTATTCAGGTTGATTTTTATTAATATAGGTTTTTACAATAACTAAAACCAAAAATCATTTAAATAATTGTCTTAAAAAAAACAAAAACTAAATCTGCACATAAGGCAGTTAAGTTATATTTCAGCAACAACCACAACATGAAACAGCTAATTGTCCAAAAGATTTATACCATTATTAATAAGAAATAAGTCAATTTGTTTAATATGATTAGCATTCCTGTAGATTTATAGATATAGTAAAACTACATGTGCTATTAACATGTACACAATAAAAATAATAACAATAAAAAACTATGCAAAAGACTACATGGCTATTATTACCACAATATAAACCAAGCATGAAATTATTAAAAAAGGGTTTTGTTGTCTAATATAGATTAGGCATGGGCCGGTATAAGATTATGACAGTATAACCTTGGATAAAAATATCACAGTTTCACAGTATTGTGATTACTGCTCTAAAATATATTCTTTTTAAATGTTTTTCCCCTTTGAACACAATGTATTTTATGTTGAGAAACATTTCAAATATTTTGGAGCAGTAAACGTCAGGCTAATTGATTCATATGAATCATTGACTTCTGCTGTCTTCATTAGTTTCTAAAACACTGATTTCTTGGATATCTTTTCTGCTGGAGATACTGTTGTCCTAAAACACTGACTTTTCCAAACCGTGGTATACCTTGAAATCGGTTACCGTCCCATGCCTAATACAGATGTAAGATAAAGTCTTTGGTTAAAATAGACAATGAAATGTTGAATGTTTATTCTGAGCTTTATACAGAATTAACACAACTAATTACAATACCAACATTAATAACAGCAGAGTTTTTTAGAATTCTTTAATATACAAATAAAAATAAATATATATATTTTAATTAAATATATACAAGACAATGATAACAATTACAATTATTATTATTAATACTAATAATAACAAATAATAATAACGATAATAATAATAATATATAATAATCTGAAATTGTAGCTTTTTTTCTCTTTTGAATCATTTTCTAAAACTCCATAGGTGGCCAGAGTTGAAGAAACACCCTTATATTTGCAGAAACTGATTCTTCATCGTGCACTATGAGAGATAGACAGAGAGAAAGATAGATGTAGAGATAGATTGAGGGAGAGAGAAAGATAGATGTAGAGATAGATTGAGGGAGAGAGAATGTCTGCAAATACAATATATCTGTAAAAGATAAAGCCACTAACTCCAACACAACTAAATGAAGCCTAATTGAGGAGACAAACACCCCGATCCTGAAGTCACTACTCAAACAACAGCCACACTTTACCAGTGTAATATACAGTAACCCACACCATCAGCAGTCACTGCGCTTCCAGAAACTAGAAACTTCGACATGACCACAGCAGAAGAGCCAAGCTTTCCAGAGTTTATCGACACGACGTTCACATGACAATAATATAATCAGAAGAAAAACTACAACTAGAATGAGCACAAAGCAAGACACTGCAGATGAAATGGAGTAAAACAAATGAAGTATGAGGTATTGGTTTATCACTACTTTCCCTGCGAACTGATTAGATTACAAATTGAAAACCTGTTTGTATTATAGGTTTAAATGTTTAAATATGCAAATGAGGTATTATTTAATGAAATATGCACTCATTTGCATAATTGTGATCATAAAAAAACATAACATGAAGTCAGGTTCAAGGCATATTAGTCAATTGTTTTTACAGAGAAGATCTGTGAATCACTTTAATCATGAATCAGAAAAACACTGCAAAAAAGATGAATAAATTGGTCTAAAATATTGTATATAATCAAGCAAAACATTTATGAACCCATCACACTGCAAAACCCTCCAGAATAGAGACATGAATAAAACTGTAAACACAGACATATACATTAAGTCACACTTAAAAGTGGAATATGGATTTTTTAAACTGCAGTGACTCGCCTTAAAGGGATAGTTCACCCAAAAATGAATATAGGAATTACCAACGGGTTCAACCATGCATACTGGTTGCAAAAAAAAGATTGGTTGCAACTGCAAACATGTCGTGTTGTGCAGTAGGATGCCAAATTCCACCAAAAATAGAAACTTTAAACTTTTACCGTACACCACACTGCTTTTAATGCCAATCGCAGACATCTTTGGTTAACAAGAGCTGAATGAGGACTCGACTCTTAAAAATGCTTGACTCTGCAGTTCTCCTTTAATTTCAGGTAAGTTCACGCTATGCTGAATCGTTTTTGATTGCAGCAATGATTTCAGCAAAAACAGTTAAATATGGTTCATTAAACTGCGGACACAGAATGCTTACAATGAAATATAAACATGTACGCTCACATACCCCGCCGTACAGGTGCAGTTCGCTGTCAGAATGCAGTTGTTTTGCTTGTTGATGATTACCCTTGTACAGTTCTGTCTTCTTTCCTTGTCTTTGCCAAGGCAGAAGCTCGGTTTTTAGCATTACATAGTTTATGACCACACAATAAAATTGTTGGCATCCAAAGACTTGTAGGCCTTTAACTTCTCTCGTAAAATCACTTGAAGTTTCAATGGACGCTTGGCTATCGCAAATGGCTCTGTCAGACGAAGGCCGCTCACTAACATTAATTTTGCAGAATAACTGTGCTTATCACTGGGTGACGAGCTGTTATAATACGCAGAAAGCATTATGTAAATAATATGCATAATATGTAATCAATGTAACTGATCTCTAAAACAATAACAAACTGAACGCCATTGGATGTCATTTCCTTGCTGTCTCAGTTTTTTTTCAACCTCGCTGCACCCGCATGCTCAATGTTTACAAACCAGTAATTCGTCTATACTGCCATCATTTACTCTCTCTTTACTTGTTCAAAATCTTTGATTTCAAGTTTCTTCTGTTGAACACGATTAAGATATTTTGAAGAATGCTTACTGAAGTCTATTGTAATTTGTTTTCCAACTATGGAAGTCAATGGTATCATCAACGAACAATTTTCAAAATAACTTTTTGTTCAACAGAAGAAAGTAACTTCTAAAACCACACGAGGGAGAGTATGGACGAGGTCGTTTTCATTTTTGGGTGAACCATCCCTTTAAATCTCAACCAAAGTGTCCATGAAGTGTCGTTTGTTGCTTGAATATGTAAAAGCTTGACTGTTCTGATGTAGCCAGCTCTATTACACTACACTATTTTGCTATAGTAAAAATATAAACCCCCACACACGTCACACACACTCTTACACACAGGTAATATTCTCACTGTTACCTTGTCTGATGACGACGGATCGAAAACATCACTTTTGTGCATGTACTTTTTGTGCAAACTAATGCGACGATTTTGATCCAGCTGCCAACAGACATTTTAAGTGTCATATTGCATATTCTTGACAACACACATGTATATATGAACACACACACACACACACACACGCAGGACCAGCCATTAGTGGCAAACACAGGCACTGTTGTGAAACCAAAGGCCACACCAGATCCCTACCTTTTCAAAGCCAGAGAGCTGAGAGAGGGGAAATAACAGAGTGATCATGTGACAGAGCATCAGCCAACCACATCCTGTCAATCACTCACCACAAAGAAGAAAAACACATCCTCCATTCACTGCTTCTGTTCACACTGTTGCACACGATTTGACTGCTTATTGTTGGTTTGTTTTCGCACCTCATTTAAAATGATATTTTGAAACTCTTATTAAAGTCCAGCCTGGCCAAGAGGCCAAATAAATATGTATTTATAATATAATCTAATATACATCTTGAATAACATCTTACATGTCAAATAAATCGAATAATACTATTAATATCTACTTGTGTATATGTAGTAATTAATGTACCAGTATAATTTATATATTACAATATGATTATAATAACAATACATTTTAGAACTATAATTCTAGAGCATCCTGTCAGGTACTAAAAAAATATATTAACATTACATTAACAGTACATCAACATTATAATAACATTACAAAAACCTTATGATTACAAATGAAAACAGAAAAATATAGAAATATAAAGTAAAAGACAACATTTATACACTAATATAAATGCATACACTACCTGACAAAAGTCTTGTTGCCTGTGCAAGTTTTTGGAACAACAAATAATAAATTGATTCTAGTTGATCATCTGCTATCAGAAGTGGCTTATATGAAAGACAAAGGCCTCTAAATTACACTTATTTTACCAGAATAAATATGATTATGTCTTGATTTTTAATTATTTAACTAGGACAGTAAGGTCTGATTTGCATAGACAAAAGTCTTGTCAATTAACAGAAATAATGTACAGTATAGGATATAAAGTCATGGTGCAGTGGAAAAAGAATTAATATTGTGTATGACTCCCATGAGCTTGGAGGACTGCATCCATATATCTCTGCAATTACTCAATTAACTTATTAATAAAGTCATCTGGAATGGCAAAGAAAGTGTTCTTGCAGGACTCCCAGAGTTCATCAAGATTCTTTGGAATCATCTTTAATGCCTCCTCCATCTTACCCCAGACATGCTCAATAATGTTTATATCTGGTGACTGGGCTGGCCAATCCTGGAACACCTTTACCTTTTTTGCTTTCAGGAATTTCCTGCTGAAGAATTTGCCCTCTCCTGTGGTTTGTATTGTAATGGGCAGCACAAATGTCTTGATACCTCAGGCTGTTGATGTTGCCATCCACTCTGCAGATTTTTCGCACACCCCATACTGAATGTAACCCCAAACTATTATTTTTTCCTTCACCAAACTTGACTGATTTCTGTAAGAATTTTGGGTCCATGCGGGTTCCAGTAGGTCTTCTGCAGTATTTGTGATGATTGGGATGCAGTTCAACAGATGACTGATCAGAAAAAAAAAAGAAATCTACCTTCTGACACTTTTCCAAATGATCAACTAGAAGTCATGTTATTATTTGTTGCTCTTACAATTGGGGTCAACGACAAGACCTGTGTCAGGTGGTGCATATGCTACAAAAAAAGCTTACTTTTCATTTAGTGTTTACAAAACAAAGACTAAAATTGAAAAATAATAATTACACAGACATTTTAAAAAGGGCAAAAGCAAAAAAACAAATGATCAAAATATGAAAATAAAACAAATAACACATGCTTTAAAAAACAAAACAACAACTTTTGTTTATTGTTTGTTACTATATACTCTTTTTTTCAACAAGAGTTTCAGTTAAAAGCCCCAACCAAAAAAAGTGCGGTTCTCCTCATAAAGACACACACTCGCACGCACGCGCACACACACAGAGAGTGTTCAGTATAGTTGAATGTGAGACTCACTCGTCTGCTGAGCGTTGTGTTGTTGCGCTCTTTCAGTTGTGGGTCTGTGGGTAAAGTGGTCCACACGATGTACGGAGTGTCGTATTTGTCCCTCAGTTTCGGGCAGCTCTTGAACATGAAGTCAATGATGAAGAATTTGATGCCGGCGTAAATCCCTGCAATCATCACAAGTTTTAACAAATGAAAATAAAGCGCTTGATTAAAGAATTAAGACATTCTGAACTGTATTGGTTACCGATCATGAAGCCCAAGAGTTTGTATGGCAACAGGCAGGATGTGATGAAGGCCACCCATAAACCAACATACAGTTTCTGAGTGATTTCAGGCTGGACCCACATGAAGAGACTGCAATACGCACACGCACACGCACACACACACACACACACACACACACACACACACACAATAACATACATTATAAGTGTGTAAATGCACATTTGTATAATGTCTGTAGATGTTATGTATTTAAAAAGACGATGAAATCGAATGTAAATTAAAATGTTATCAAAGAATACAGAGATAGACAGACAGACAGAATGGTATAAAAATATATCATAAATATAAAAATCTAATAATATAACATGAATATTACATCATCATATTTTTGTTTAATTGACAGACCAGTAAAATATTACTAAATAACATGACAGTAAATACATTAATTCTTACTATTTTGAGGATCTAAGGATAACAATAGAAATAAAGAGTTTAATAAATTTATTAAATAATCCCAAAATGACTTTAATATAATGTTAATTACCGTACATGATTTGAAAAAATCTTTTGACTTTTCTTCTAAATGTTTGTTTTTATTTTGCTGAAAGAGGATATGATTATATAACCAAACATATAAAATAGGCTGACTGCCAACAACCAATATTTATATATTTTGGTTATGTGAGTAAGTGTGTGTGTGTGTACTGGTTTTGGTGCTATAATGTCAGTTTAATGACATGGTTATGACCTAGGTATTATAACGTTGAGGTGGTTTTTGAGGATATGCCTTGTGTCCGTGTAATTCAAAATGGTTAAAAATTATACTTAATGGGGTCTTTTAACATCCAAAATTTGCCACAGGTTTCCCATGAGGGCATATACAAATAAGCAAACAAATTGGACTGATAGAATTTTGAGAAATATGACAGGAAAATTAATTTGGAAATGTATATATTTTTACATTCTACAGTTAATAGAAATAAGAATTCACAATATTAATTTATTTTAAAATATATTTGTGCACAGACACACACACTTTTATGAAAACATGACAAAAAAAAATCTGGAAACAAAATAAAGCAAACCAAAGAAACACCTGTAAACAAAGGAACTCAGTGACTGACACCTGAACCATCACAGCATGTTCACTGTTATCACCCATAATTAAACCACTAATACTCACTTTTTGATCTTCTCCAACACGTCTGCCATCTTTCCAAACAGATTCTGTAAAAAGATTTTCCGAAGCTAATTTTACAAAGCAGAACACCACAAATCACAACCAGAAGAAAACACTGCTAACTGCCTGACCTGAGCTTTCTGTGCCACGTCCAGCACCAGCTGAAACTTCTCGGAGACCGTCAGCTCTTCCTTTGGAGGCTCCTGAGGAAAATGAATGAAGCATTAAACATCTTAAGAATCTGAAGAAATGACTGACACTAATGATCTGATGTGAAGCTTTTACTCACCACAGGCTCGGAGACCTCAGGCACGATACTCCACTGAATCCTCCAACCTCTGAAACACAAACACAGCACAGTTCACAAAGCAGACAGATTATAGATCTAGAAATCATTTTGTCATCATATATAACGTCATCATCATAAATACTTTAATACTAATTAAATGATTGTAAGTAATTTTGTATAATTTTTAATCATTTCCTAAACAAAATGGACAATGGGCTACATTAAAAATTATTAAACTGTCATTTTGAAATCATTATGTAACTGTTACAGGATTATTATTAGTCTGAATTACTTTTTACTTTTATATTTTTTCATTTTCTTTTTATTTTCCAATTTAATATTTTCTAACAACAAATCTGCTTTAAATTAGTCATCTTTACACTGCCGATTTCTCACTGTGAAAATTGTATACCACTTGAGGTTTGAGATAGATGTCTCAAATTAACTTAAAGTCCCCATAAACCAGAAACTGCGACTGTAATTGTTTTTCATACTGTGATGCAGTTCCTAGAGAAATGGAATATTAAATGAGCAAACAGTGGGCGTGGCTTGTTTTCCTACTGCGAGCTGATTGGATGTAATAAAGTAGGCAATTTATTCAGAAAGACGGGGAAAAAGGTTTGGAAAGAGTTCTTACAACCTAACGGACGACTCTTCACCATTTCTGTTTGTTGTCAATTGACAATTGACAGTCGCAGCAGATGGTTAAATGTTACTTACACCCAATTCCTAATCTGACAAATTAACTGAGAAAAAACAAAACAAAAAAAACAGGAAGTGCTTTTTCAGATTTAAATGAACAATTAGAAGGGCTAACTATTTTTTTTCTTTAATGACACGCACAGATTAATTGTTCACCACAAAACTGGCAGTGAGCTAACAAAATCAGATGGTTAGTCTTGATTTCTTGGGAACTTTAATAGTATAATTTAGAAATGAAAAGAACTTGCTCTCTTTAGATGATCTCTTTTGTATGTTGTTGTTAAACAAAAAGAGAAATAAAAACAAAAGAAAATTAACAAAATAAAAAAAAAACAATTAAAATATCAACAAAATCAAAACACAAAAGAAAACAAAAGAAAACCAAAAGAAAACAAATCAAAAATATAAATTTACCCAAAATAAAATAAAATAAAATAAATAAAAACACAAAATGAAGTAGAACAAATCTAAACAAAAAAAACGTACTACACTGGAATTTCAACATTAGCATCAGGCTTTATAGAGAAGGATGCTCTGTAATATATACTATGATTGAGAGTAGTGTGATTGGAATTCTAACGTACTACAGTATATCTACATTTTGTCAGTCACCTGACCTACCCATGTCAGCTGCATCACTTCATTTCCAGAACATACATTTTAGGGTTCTGCTATAATTCTGCTATGTGCAGGCTCATGAAACACACAACATATTAAATCAACTGTGTTTCCATGTTTTCTATAAAACCAAAGTGGAAACTAAAGGTGTTTGACATCATAAGGATAGCCACAAAAGAATACTGTCCGTATCACCAGTTAAAATTGCTTATTTCTCTGCAACATTCTTTGAAATGTTTAGAATAATGCAAGTACATATGTTAGCAAAATATATAGCGCTGTTTTAGCAATGTTTGTACATTTTATTGAAAAAAAGTCTACATTTTATATCTTTAAATAAAGCTATAATAAACCAACAACTTAATTTTACATTTAATAAACAGCAAATCAACTTGTGTGTATAACTGTGGATCAGATAGCAGCTCGTGATGGAGTTATGAATTGTGGTGCTGATGGATTGCTTCATGTCAGACGTACTTCGCTATGAGGTAATTCAAGGACAGCCGCAGAATGGCTAAAAATAGGAACATGGGCAGAACCCAGCCGTGCCACGCAGCATTCATATAGATCTGTGGAAAGAACAGAGCGGAGAAAAGCAGACAGAGACATCATCTACACTTCTGTATATCAAGATCAACTGGCATCACACTGGCCGAGAGCTGCACCATATCTAACAGAAGACCTTCAGTAGAGGAGTGAAACCAGCACTGCATTGATTTATTTTTTGCTGACAACGTTTAAACGGAAGTATACTGTATGGACATACAATATAAAAATGACAATATATTGCTTTAAAAAAATAAGACAATTTGACATAAATATTAGTAGTTTAAATTCCTCTTAATCGCCATATCTAATAATTATTCACATATATTTATTTGTTTAATTATTAATTGAATAATACAGAATGCTTTTATAGCATGTCCCGAGAACCAATCAGAAGGCGCAAATCGAATCAAACCTCAAAACTCTGTGCATTATAAGAAAAAGAAAACGCACTGTACAGTCGGAAGTGTAGCATGCATTCATAACGTGCTTTTGCGCACTACACTACTTTCAAAGAGTCCGATTTACTAAACATTAAAGGCAACTCGGTTTCATGAAAGACAAGGTTAAGATGCCGTTCTTTTATTCCACATGGATGCTATGAGGATAAGACACGAAAAAGAGACCAAGACCTAGAGTATGGTGAGAATGAATGAGTGACAGCTTCTAAAAGTGTCTGAGAGACATCCCCTTTTTGCCCAGTAGGTCTGCCTTCTGTTTTATTTGCTAATGTAAGCAATTTTTAAAAAGATTAATATAATGTAAAAAAACTATACATTATTTATATTACTTCAATAAATTATATGAGTTTATTAACAGACAATGCACAGATATTGATGTTTCACAATGTTTTTACACTACATTATTTGAATCAAGCTAGTTTTACAATGTTAACATTACTCCACTTACATTAAATCTAAATGCCAAATATCAGAAATGACAACCGATTGTTAAGATTTAACTAACGTCCGTGTTAATGTTATTGATTAATGCACTTACTTGACTGATTTCATTCATTCACTTTCCTTCTGCTTTGCCCCTGGTTTATCAGGGGTTACCACAGCGGATTGAACCAACACTTGACAGATTTATGTATTTTTAATTTTAGATGGTTTGTGTAATGCGTTTGATGTTTGGTAAAATTATTTCTAATTGCATCTTCAGTAATTTTTCGACTAATTACACTGTCTTGTCTCAATACGTAGGTGGATTTAGAGTTTTTTTGCATAAAAAGCACTGGTGGATTTAGCTGGTTTTGACACAAAAGAAAATCTCCCTTGTTAAAAACCAAAGAATTGTCTAAAGTGACATTAAAAAAAAAAAAGATATTTTATTTACCAGCTAATAACCTTTTCATTATCTATAAAATGAAACTTCTGAACCTAATGGAGCCTGGTGGAGAATGCTCGTTTACAAAAAAAGAGGTCTGATGGATTTAGAGGTTTTTTGCAACTTAACACTTCATATATATTTTTCTCCCCTAAGGACTTATTATGCGGTCCCTGTCGCTATGTTGTGGCTAAATGTCAATCATTATTGCTCAGCTCAGTATGACAGGCTGGCTGCTGAATCTCCAGAAATATAAATATTCAAAATAGGCACTGTACTTATAAGTAAACCACATAGTTGCAATCTAAACTACATTCTCACCTAATAAAGCCTCAGAAGTACATTAGGCTGTCCAACAGCTGCAATATTTGTCAAACTGTACTGAGTTTATTGATCTGTTGTCACTCTATGTGGGTGGAGTAAAACACAAGAGTGAAGAGGCTGTACGAGTTCTGATATTGCAAAATATTGCACGGCTATCAGCCAATCAGATATGAGAACCAGACAGAACTGTTGTATAAAGAAATATTTGCAATTGCACTCTTGACAACATAAAAACATGAGATGTGAAAATGACTAAAACCTGAGTTATTAGTTTTTGTAAAGAAACTCTTCATGCTCTCAGATGAACATTTTCTGACATCCTAAAAGCAGGTAAATGATGAGCAAATGTTCATCTGATTTTTTCGAGCGTGTCTGGTGACGTGCGGCTGATAATGAGCTCGTCAGCTTGTATTGTGTATTTTAATAATGGCAGTGAAACAGACATAAGCGTGAGGGCTTTGTGTGGTTTGCAATTGGCTCACAATAAAGGCGATGGCTGACGTGTAGACCGAGTGCCAGCTGGATAAGGCAGAAAGGTTCCTCATGAAGTTCGTGACAGGTTTAGCACCCCGTTCTGAAAACACATAACCAAAAAAACACAATCAGTTTCAGGCCCGGAACACGATCGCTGGGAATTAAATAGAGCTGAAATGGGTTAATATTTTGTTATGGCTCTGAGTTTTTTTTTTTTTTTTTTTTTTCTTCAATTATTATTGGAGCTGCAGTATGAAAACACTCACTGAGTCGTCTCATATTTTCAGTTAATCTGCAGAGAGGAGAAAAGAAAATTAATTATTTAATGAGATCTGCTGCAAGGGTGAAAATTATGAAGACAGAAATAGCAGGAAAATGGAGGCTCTAAGCTGGGCTGACTGTTGAGCAAACACGAGACTGAATCACACGCTCATCTCAACATTATGGCACTTTTAGATACACAAAATATATAAAAACAATCAATAATCATATTTAAAAATATATAAACGAGAAAAAAAAACTCAAGTTTTCTTTACACAAAAGTAAAATATACAGCTTTTAGAGGATAATGCCCTTTTGCCATGTAAATGAAAATCTGAAAATATAAAAACATGCAATATTATTTATTTATTATTATTTTATTACTTATGCCCCTAGTCTTTTAAAATATTTTTTTGCGAATGAGATTTTATACTTTAATTTCCGACAAATTACAGTGTAGTCACGCACACCCTCATACAGTATATGTTTTTTGTTACACTACTATTGTAATAGATTGTATTATGATATTAGTGCTGGCCATAGATTAATCGCATTTAGAATAAAAGCTTGTTTTGACATAAGGTATATGTGTGAATTGTATATGTTTATAATGTTTATGTAATATACACACATGCATAAAAACAAACTATAGAAAACTTTTTGCATCGATATTACATGTATCACGTGTATCATAAACGTATGGATTTTATATCTAATGATAAATAAACATTTTCTCAAATACATGCATGCATGCGTGTATTTAGATATACACAATAACTTTTATACAGTACACAAACATGTCAAAACAAACTTTTATTTTGGATGCAATTAATCGCCATTTACCTTCACCCAGTACTAAATAATACATGAATATAAACATGTTGTACTATAAAATACATACAGTTGAAGTCAGAATTCTTAGCTCTCCTTAAATTAGCCCTTATACATTTTTTCCCTAATTTCTGTTTAACAGAAAGAAGATTTTTTTCAACAAATTTCAAAACATAGTTTTAATAACTCATTTCTAACCACTGATTTCTTTTCTTTGTCATGATGACAGTACAATATATTTTACTAGATATTTTTCAAGATACATTTCAGCTTAAAGTCACATTTAAAGACTTAAATAGGTAAACTAGGCAAGTTAGAGTAATTAGGCAAACCATTGTATAATAATGCTTTGTTCTGTAGACAATCGGAAAAAATATTGCTGAAGGGGGCTAATAATATTGAAGAAAAAAAGTAAAAACAGCTTTTACTCTAGCTGAAATAAAACGATTTATATTTTCTCCAGACGAAAAAAAAAATTATAATAGGAAACACTGAAAATGACCTTGCTCGGTTAAAAATAATTAAAGAAATATTTGAAAAAGAAAATAAATTCACAGGAGGGCTAAGCATTTTGAATTCAACTTCATATAAATGCAAATAATCAGTTGGTAAACGACCAGGTAACTTAATGTGTCTTTGTCTGATCTGATTTGATCTGATTCTTATTTTTTCTAAATGTCCTGAAAACAAAAACATTTTCTGATATATATAATTATGCAGTATATTTGTAGAAAATCCTTTAAATCACATGTAAACGTGAGAGAGTATAAGCCTCACCAGAGTTATTTAAAGTCTGTTGTATCTTTTTATAGAAACATTTCCTTAAAATACATCTCAAGAACATACATATTTAAAAAGCCTCAGTTCAAAAGGTGTATGTGACACAAATGACCCGTCCATGACCTGAGCGCCTCTTTCAAAACCTGTGAATTATTCATGCAAACGATACAAAACGCTGGTCACCTTTTAGCACTTAGTGGTTCCTCAGTCTCGACTGTGTTTTCCTCAGGCTGAAAGCGGAAATCTTCAATATAAACACCAAAACGTTCGTAGAGCCATTTCCAGACGCGAGAGCGGAACGTCTCCTTCTGCTTGTCTCCTGACAGACCAAACAACACACAGAACAACACTTCAGTACAGCTATAATACACAACTCACTGATTCAAAACACAAACACTGGCTGGAAGTGATCCAGAAAACCAGAACTCCTGCAAAAAACCCCAAAACAACCATAATAATAATAATATATGGTTCCATGAAGAACCTCACTGACGGCCAAAATTGTCTAACAGGCAAACATTCATGAAACCTTTTCTTTCCACAAGAGCTTATTTACAGTAGGGAAAAAAAAGCTCTATACTCTCACCGGCCACTTTAATAGGTACACCTGTTCAACTGCGCACAAATTTCTAATCAGCCAATCACATGGCAGCAGCTCAACGCATTTAAGCATGTAGACATGGTCAAGACGATCTGCTGCAGTTTAAACCGAGCATCAGAATGGGGGAGAAAGGTGATTTAAGTGATGCAGAATGCAGAAGAGCATCTCTGAACACACAACATTGATCTTTGAGGCTGATGGGCTACAGCAGCAGACGACCACTCCGGGTGCCACTGCTGTTATGTAAGAAAAGGAAACTGAGGCTACAGTTCACACAGGCTCACCAAAACGGGACAACAGATGATTGAAAAAAAAAAAAAAAAACGATGCCAGGTCTGATGAGTCTCCATTTCTGCTACAACATTCGGATGGTAGGGTCAGAATTTGGCATTAACAACATAAAAGCATGGATCCATCCTGCCTTTTATCAACAAGTCAGGCTGGTGGTGTAATGGTGTGGGATATTTTCTTGGCACACTTTGGACCCATTAGTGCATATGGAGCATCGTGTCAACACCACAGCCTACCTGAGTATTGTTTCTGACCATGTCCATCCCTTTATGACCACAGCGAACCCATCTTCTGATGGCAGATAACTTCCAGCAGGATAAAACGCCATGTAATAAAGCGCCAATCATCTAAGACTGCTTTCTTGAACATGACAATGAGTTCACTGTACTAGAATAACTAAAATATTTTTACCAAAAGATCCTTTTTTGATTAGTTTTTTCTTCTGTGCAGCTTTATTATTGAGATTATATTAAGAATTACAATATGATGCTCAGTTTTAGGCAATTTTGAGAGGAGGTGTGATTGTAGACAACAGGGAAAGGCATCTGAAGCATAAATGAAAGTGATTTAATGGTGTAAACCTGAAATCCTCCATCAATCAGCTGAAGTGATGGATAAACTCTAATCATGCTCCTCAGATGAAGTTCAGAATAAGGACACTGCAACACTAATAAAGAGTTGAATTTCAGGCAGAACTGCCAGAACAGGTGTGTAAGCAATTCAATTTGTTCTTCTGGCTGTAATGTTGATGAATCCGGATTATTCTAAATAAGGGACTGTGGCTCACAGTCATTACACCCACACACAAACACAAACAAACACACATCCTCCAAACTATCTAATGTGAAAGCACACACAGAAAGTATTTTTATGTTGTTATATTGCAAATTTAAGACTAAAGAAATTTACATTTTTTCCGTGGAGCCGGCTATTAAAGGTGCAGCATTGTCTTCAGAAACATTTTTGATTGTGCTGATTGAAAGTCTCTTCACATTCCAATAGTAATGATTAAAGTAAATGAGCTGAATGTATTTATATGTATTTTTATATTCTGAGTAAAGCATAAGGCTAAAAAATGTGCATCCAATTAAATATTGTCAAGCCGAAAATTCCCATAATTCTGATAAGTAGCCCAAACTCCGGCCATTTAAGCAGATCCAGCATTGGCGTGCACACATGCGTTCGCACCGCACGTTCATGTGCACTTGAGACACAGTGGTAAAATGAAATACTGAATCAAAACTTTTTCAAATCCTGAATGAATATTGGAGTTACTTATGCATGCTGGAGGAAGGACGACACCATAGCTGAAGTATTTCTTTTAGACAAAGTCAGGCAAAGCTTATGTAGATTCTGTTGTTTTATGAATAGGTAATAGCAGGGGAGAGTGTGAGCTGCAAAGATATTATATATAATGGGTAATGGGTTAGCATTTTGGCAGATCACCTACTGCACCTTTAAGTTATTCCAAAATGTGTTTAAAATATTCATATTTACAGGGTTTCCACTAAGCCAAATGTCAAATTCTCTACCCTTCTCTGACTAAAAAGCTTCCATCCAGAGTTTCCATCTCCTACAGTATAATGAACTGAAGGCTAAGAAAGTGTCAAGAATTAACAGCAATTAGCTACACTTTTTAAATTCTGTCAACAATTACTTACACTACTTAACATACTGTATACTTAAAAAAACAATGAAATGGAGGAAAGGGGTTGAATATATTTCAGTTAGAAGACCTGATTTTGTTGCTATAAACAAATTGAAGATGCTCAACTGACTGATATGCTAATTTGTGTATACATATATAGTTATATATATTCACATTGTATTCTTTATTATCCCCATGTGTATAATGAAGGTAGTCATTTGAGATTATTCAGGAAGGAATTGTATTAAAGGGCGCCACGGTGGCGTAGTGAGTAGCACGTTCACCTCACAGCAAGAGGGTCGCTGGTTCGAGCCCCGGCTGGGTCAGTTGGCATTTCTGTGTGGAGTTTGCATGTTCTCCCTGTGGTTGCGTGGGCTTCCTCCAGGTGCTCCAGTTTCCCCCACAAGTCCAAAGACATGTGGTACAGGTGAATTAGATAGGCTAAATTGTCCATAGTTTATGAGTGTGTGTGTGTGTGTGGGTATGGATGTTTCCCAGAGATGGGTTGCGGCTGGAAGGGCATCCGCTGCGTAAAAAATATGCTGGATAGGTTGGCGGTTGATTCCGCTGTGGCGACCCTGGATAAATAAAGGGACTAAGCCGACAAGAAAATGGATGAATGAATGAATTGTATTAAAACACGCATTCTCACCCTGAAAGTAAACAGTCCTTTCATTTTTATTACTTTCTTTTGTTTTTTTGTACTTTTTTCCTTTTATAATTGAACACAATTTGAGTACTACGGTATGTATAGTTACTACACCTGACAACAATGTATGTAAACTGTATGTCACCTAGGGTCACATACAATATTTCAAAGTACATTTGAATCTCAGTATGATTGCACTCAATTGTATCAACAATAAACATAAAATTATTTAAAAAATTAATAAAATAAACAAAAAACAATGAATTGTAATAAATTAGCTAGATAACATTATAGCTACATTCCACTTTTTAACCTGTATGGCCAGCGGGACTCATGAAGTGGTCATTTCATAGAAAAGTCTCTTGAAATGTGCATTTCCTGGCATGTTTGCCTTATTTCAACAAGTACAGCCTGGTGACAGCTTTTGACTTTGAAAAAAGAAAACAATGGCACTGAAAAAGAGACTAAGCATATTAACATCAGATCATGTGAAACAGCGCGTTACAAAAAACACTGTACCGGAAAGCTACATTTTGATGAATAGCAAATCACATTTAAAACTAACAAAACTAACAATACAAAGAAACACTATAATAGCAAATTTCCAGATTTTCAGATGTCCAGAAATGGTGGACTATAACTCCATGATATTTCAGAAATCTTTCAGAAAATTCTAAAATCTCCTTAACCTGAGGGAACCCTGTTTTTAACACACATTACATATATTAAACGTTTAGCTGCACATATTACACAAACCAAAACGTCAAACTTAATTATCTACCCATCCATACCTTTCGGTCCTAAACTTACAAACTACAGTACTTCAAACGTTCTGATTCAGCTCTCATCAAAATTTGTGCACAAACAGTACTCATCTTACATGCAAAAAAGAAAACAGCTACATGTGAAGCACTAATGACCATATCCAGTTTCTCTTTTCTTTGCTAGCATCTATTTTATTCCCTAACAAACAAATAAATAGAATAATGAATAAACCCCTTAGGGTCTGAACAACAACAGGTAAATATGAATATGAAAAAGTGCTGCTTTCAGAGATTTCCCTATCAATGCACAGGTAACTGAGTTTCTCATGACTATCAGTCAATAGGAGAAATAAACAAAGCTTTACCTGTTCCGTTGACAGAAGCGACTTGTGGTTTTGGAGGTGGAGGAGGTGAATCTTCTAGTCTGGATCAAGCACATATATTGTTCAGAAAGTGTTAACAACAAATAAATGAAGAGAGAAAACAGAAGACATGAAGTTGGATAAGCTTTACATGCCGTACCTGGATCTGAGAATGTCATTCATCTTCTGCTCGAGATCCACTCTCTTGGACTTTTCCTTCTCCAGCTCCTGTTTGAGGGTCTCTACATTCGTCTCCTCTCTCAGTTTCCTCAACTCTTCCTCTGTGGAGAAAACACAAGAAAACAGTTCAACCGTGTCATTGATGCATGGAAAAAACTGCTGTTGAAGCACTATGCAAGTCACACATAAATCCACAGTGTGTGATTTTGTTGTATCCTTCATCAAGATGGAGGTTTTCTTTTTTTACACGCAAATAAATAAAATAAAAGTAAGATGTGCCAGCTGTAGCAAAATGAATCTTGACAGATTGTTCAGAATGGTTCTATCACTCTCTGAAGGCTCATTTGAAATAATGTCTAGCTGAATGTACATTTTATTGCATATTATGCATGCTAGCAAATGGAAAAAAAAATATTTTTAAGAATTAAAATTATTTGAAAACACAGACAGCAGAGTGATCAGATATGTGCTAGAAACTAGCACAAAATATTAATAAGAAAGCTGTGTAAAAGCATTTTAAAAAGGCATACTTATGGGAACAAAGATGAGGATCTGTTTCGCTGTGCCTTTACTGAATGAGCAGTGCGCTATGTCAGGCAGATCGCACTATTCTGTCTTTCTTTTCTTTTTCATTATTTTATAACCTGTTTTAACATATTTTAATCTGTTTTTACTATTTGTTTTTATTTTCTTATACTTTCATTTTATTTCTGTTTATGTAAAGCACTTTGAATTGCCACTGTGTATGAAATGTGCTGCATAAATAAACTTCCCTTGCCTAAATATAACTAAATGAGCTGAAAATTACAAAAATTACAAATTTGTCAACTGGGAGAACATCTTTGAAGTAATGTAATAAAATAAAAAAGGGCAAAATAAATAAATAAATAAAATAAAAAACTAAACAAAAACAAAAATTACAGTACAAACTAAATTACAACAAAAACAAATAACTTTTTATTTTGTGTATTTTTTGTAATTAAATTATTTAAAAAAAACATACAAACAAAAAAACAGGCTAAAATGAACCAAAAGCTTCCTAAAATAACAACAACAACAACAACAACAACAACAATAATAATAATAACACACATGAATTTAACTAAAAGGAAAAATTAATCCAAAACAACAACAAAAAAAATTAGGTGTGTCGTCTTGTGGTTGATTAATTTTTGTTATCACAAAACAAGGTGGAGACTCTCAGTCCCTTTCACTTTACAATTCATTGTAAATCAAACATGTTTTCAGCCGAATCATTCACACGCTTCAGCCTCCATATCAAACCCAAACACACAAGCTGCTGCTGGAGGACTGATTGTGTTTTATCAGACCAAAGTAAAAACAAACTTGTAGTTTGGCAACATTTTGTTTTTCCTTTGATGCAAAAGTGCAGCAGCCTGATGGAGTAGTTTTCCCAGAGCCGTGCTGCACACAATAACACACGTCTGAACACAAGGCCATGTTCATGTATAATTGAGCAGAACAGAGGTCTCGCTGAGGGCTTTAGAGATGATGAAGAGCCCCTGCTTGAGACTCAAGGACAGGATTGTTGAAGAGAAGAAAGCTGATCTGAATCAGAAGATCCGTGCAGAGTAATACAGGCACAGAATCACACTCTTAAAACTATACACTGCTGGTAATATTTATGGTCTAATCGGATCCTTTATAATGCTGTTTTTATTGTACTGCAGTGTCCGTTCACAGTGGAAAGATACAAGACTGTTATATCCAAACACACACACAGACAATATTATACAGTAAAAATATAATTAGTATTAATAAAAGGCCAGGCTTTCAGTCAGTACTGTGTTATCAGTTTGATGAAAGAAACCATCATGGCACAGCATCACTGAGCTTCAATCTCAGAAACAGGCAACTGTAATGATTATTTTTGAGAAGTGATGGACAGGTGGCCAAATGATGAACTATCATCCATCTGTCGGTCGGTCATCCACAGCTCACTGATTTTAAAGAGGAGAAGACTGCAGGGCTACAGTGCAACAAATCACCAGCAGGTACAACAGTGGTGACCAAGGCAAGCAGTCACAGCACAAAGCTCACCACAGACTTCTGCGATATTGCTTGTGAAAGGAGTACAAGATAATCAAGACTTGAAGAAAGTAGCCTGGTCTAATGAATCACGTCAAAGGCCAAGCACAGATATGGCAATTACCCAAACACTGAAAAAAATGATTCATTGGATTTACTCATTTTTAAGGTTTATTATTAAACACTATTAAAGTAAGTGGTTGCAAGCATGACTATATGGGCTTACTTTATGCAAGCACATTTACTAATCTTAATTTGTTCGTTTAAACTAGACCCATATAAATAGTTTGCAACCACTTACCTTAAAATTGCTTTTTTTTTCAGTGCCTTCGGGCAACTTAGGACCTGACGCATTGTTGGGTCACACAAGCCTCGATCAGTGGTTTTATGCAGTGGCCGATGTTTTCCTGGGACAGATTCATTCATTCATTTTCTTTTCGGCTTAGTCCCTTTATTAATCCGGAGTCGCCACAGCGGAATGAACCGGCAACTTATCGAGCATGTGTTTTACGCAGCGGATGCCCTTCCAGCTGCAAACCATCTCTGGGAAACATCCATACACACTCATTCACAAACATACACTATGGACAATTTAGCCTACCCAAATCACCTATACCACATGTCTTTGGACTTGTGGGGGAAACCGGACGACCCGGAGGAAACCCATGCCACCACAGGGAGAACATGCAAACTCCACACAGAAATGCCAACTGATCCAGCCGAGGCTCGAACCAGTGACCTTCTTGCTGTGAGGCGATCGTGCTGCCATGACCGTGGTGCCCTCCTGGGACACAATTAAGCGTTATTATTCCAACAGCACAATCCCACAAGCTGTCTGGTGTCAGAACCTCGTTGCGGACCAACTACACCCATTCATGACAACATGACATTTCGGATTGCCAGAATAATATTGGTTGAAGTATTGATTCAAAAAACATGGAGATTAGTTTCTGTAACTGTCTTAAACCCCATTTAAACAACTAAATTTTCATTGTCGTTTACAAAAGTGACATGTCATCAATATTACATCAGCCATGATCAATCATTGCCTGATCTCTATGACGTGTTCTGTCATCAAAAGTTTGCTTGTATTACAAATTCCTCAGTAATTTTCTATCGAGTGTTTCCCACAGAAGGCAGTTTCCCATACACATATATGTGAGTGTTTTCTGTATATATATAAAAAAACATTAGATAAGCAGATTCATTCTGTGGCAGCAAGAGATCATTTGGAGCCACATAAGCGGTTTCCCAGCAATGACTGTACACAAAGCAGTCCTGCTTGTACAAACAATAACATCTCTTCAAATTAAAATACGAATTTTCATTAGACAGCCTTTAAAGATGCATTCATGTAATTTATATAACATTTTCCACACAGCACTGTGAATGAGAACATAATGTGTGATTTGTTCCAGCACTCACGCTAGACTTTCTGCATTCAAATCGTTAAGCGTCGCAGACATGGATTCAACTGTCATACATTATGACACACTACATTTGTCGTTTATGAATCCCACGACACTCAGAAAAAAAAAGTTGTCATCTAAATGGGGCTTTAGGGTATTTTCACATTTGGTTTAATTGCCTTGTTTCCACCCAAGCTCAAACAAGGGCAATATATATATTTTAAAACCATTCCTGACCGCTGCCTCTTCGGGTTTTTAGACAAAGACTAGTTCTTTTTGAATGACCCCTAAACATCCAACTTCACTAGACATTAACCCAATCAAATCTTGGAAAAGCAGGTTCATGCCGAATCAGCACCATTCCTCAAACGTAGGTGAACTTGCAGTCCTGATGGTGAAAATGCAGTACCAAATAACACAGAAGACCTATAGCTAAAAGCAAGTTCCACTGGTTAATAGGTGGATGGTCATAATATTATGGCTCATCTTTGTATATACACTGTAAAATATGCTGGGTTCCACACAATCCCTTCATGTCACCCCAACACAAATCAATTAAGTTACCTTAATGGTTTTTATAATTTTAGGTTGAACATAAAACATTTATGTTATCTAAAAAAACTACTCAAGAATTGTGTTGTTTCTGCTCATTTTAATAGTAGTTTGAACAAGCAGCAAAAATGTTAGGTTTTTTTGAGTGAGTTGTTAATTTGAAAGCATGTCAAACATTTTAAATGATAAAATAAACCACAATTGTCTAACAGAAATCCTAATCTCCTGTTAAGATGTAAAACGTGTTCAAGTGTTTTACATGGTTAATCTTGGAAACGTGACAGATTTGTGTGCTCAGCAAACTCTTTTTCTAGTTACAGTGAATGAGGCAGAAACCTTGTCATGCTACAAGAACTTAGTCTAAATCAACACATTACACTTTTACTGCAAAGTACAGGTGAGACAGTGGAGTAACAGCACTTACTGTAAATGTACGGGTGACTAACTGTAAACTAATAACCTGCAAGTCAACAGGGAAATGTAATCAAATCTCAGTAGCAAAATAGTGTTTAAACATTAAGGAGTTGCTCAGTCACAATCGACTTCGGTTACTTTTACACTCCGGTTAAAGGTGAAGGAGTTGTTTCCGTGACACTGACGGCACCAAACAGAATGGAATGGAAAAAAAACTAAATAATACAAACTTGCACTAATAAAAAAACAATAAACAAAAGCAACAATAATAATAAATGGTAAAAGGCGAATAATTCATTAATTAACCAATATAAAACTAATCAAATGTAAATAAACAAACAAACAAATAAATAAATAAATAATAGTAATAATACTAAACTAATAAATATTTCAATTATAATTTTTTAAAACTAGTTTAGGAATTTTAAGCTACTAAAAAACAGCATTAAAAACAGCCTTTACACATCCAGCACATTGCTCAAACTTAACTAGTATACGGAAGGAATGTGAAATGTCAAGATAATGTTTATTACGGCATGATAAGGACGTGTTTGTTTTGTTTGTCATATCAGATATGTCAGCTTCTCAGAGTGACTCAAACAAAATTGGGCCTCACTTCCTGCATATTTGCCATCTTTTTATTAGCTTTTTCTGCTTTAGTATCTAATGGCCTATTTACATGAAATCAGTTTAAGCATATGAAATCAGTTAACCATAGTCTTTCTGATTAACTCATTATAAGCTACGACTATAGGAACTACAGTGTAGTCCTCTGTAGAACTACACTGTAAGAAATTGCTGTAAAATAACGGTCAGATTCTACAGTAAAATAATGTTTTTTTCAGTATAACAGTAATGTTCTGTTAAATCAGTGCATTCTAAGTAACATTTTTGTTTTCGAGAAAGTAACCAACAGCAGTTAACTGTGAATTAGCAGAGCTCAGAGTTGACATCTGAAGTCTGTGCTTGATATCACACTTTGTGCCCTTGTGCACTATTATGTACACTAGTTCACTAATATAGTTCACTTGACAAAGTTAATGAACACAAATGAGTGAATTCAGACACTGATGAACACCTGCTGTTAATAATCACAATCACTGAAGGAAAGAGAAACAAGAAACACAAACAGTTACTTGTTACAACATTAAATAAAATCAAGTTAAATAAAACACTTTCAGTCTCAGCAGAAGATCATTAAACTCCACAAACAACAGCAGATTCACTTATTACTAACTGCTTTGACTTCCATACCATTCTTATTGAGAACCAAAATTAATTTTTATTTTTTTTTTGTGTGTCACCGTAATAGAGTGAGGGATTGGTTTAGTTGGGTTCTTCACCCTTGAATCCAAAACATTGGCCTCTCCAGCTGCTGTAATTTAGTTCATGAAACACTTATATTATAGCAATAAAACTGGAGAGTCCATAGGTAGATAAGTACAAATTGAAATGTGTTCTCATAAATGTTTTGATGCAAGTCAGAATGACTTGTTTCATGTAAAAGTTTTTATGCTTAGATCCTGATATGCAGTAGATATTATTTCTATTATGAGCAGTTGAAACCAGAAAGGTGCTTAATTAATGTACAGAGTAAGAAGTAACTTACAAAACAGTTCAGTTTAGACAAAGACACACTCAGACCTCATGAATCAGACCTTGTGCCTCAACAGTGGTAACAATTAAAATGTTTCATGTCGCAATGCATGCTGGGTGTGGCAGTGTACAAAAATCCCAGCATGCATTGCGGCATGAATAAATTATGTAGCAAAATGGTCTCACAGTTTTATTTATTTGCATTTGATTCTGCTGTTGTTTGTGTTTAGACTTTCAGTAGCCTGTTAGTAGCCAGTTTGTGATGTTTGTAAGTTAAACTGTTAATTTTGTTACTTTGTTACCATTGGTGAGGTTCATACGTTGATTATTGATGTCTCTTTGAGTGCAAAGCACACCAGAGAGCAAAGTGTTTTAGTCCAAGCTGCTTCAAAACTTCCAGAATAAAATGCCACATAAAGGCATGTTAAGTTACATTGAACACTAGACTGAACATTGGACAAGAGCAGTAAATGATATTTTAAATTAGAACAGACTGCCCCACTAAAATCAACATTAACACCAGCAGATCTTATTTAGTTCTTTAAGCTTACTTGCCATGCAAAAAGAGCTTTTTGAATAAAGTTCTTAATTGCAGCAGTCAAAAGAAACAATGTTAAAAGATGTGAGGGCTAAGAGCCCAACTTAAGCAAACTCTATTCTCCATGATGGTGACTTAAAATGTTAAGCTTTATCTCAAGAGGAACTTTAGATGTTATACAAAAATAAATGTTTCATCAATAAGTGTAGCTGGTGATGCTGTTTGTAGAGTTGTTTAATCCTCTGCTGATAATTTTAATGATTTAATCATTTGTTGACCTTCAGGTTATTTCATTTCAAAGCTGTGACTGAAGTTGTAGTTTTTTGTTACTTTATGTTCTGTTCTTGATTTTTACCTTTGGTATTTCTTCATTCGTTCATCGCTAATCCTCAATTATTATTTAATTAGTCATTTAATTAATTAATTTACTTCAGCTGTGCTCCATGTTTCTTGAACACTCAGTAGTGTGGACACTCGGAAGTGTTCAATTAAAACTGATGTATTTGCTCTGGGGTTTAAAGGGTTAAGGGTGTGAGAGGTAAAAACATGGTGTAAAAATGTATTTTAACAGTAATATAATGTTAATTTAAACTACGGAGGTAGACTGTAAAAAAACAGTTGATTGCTGGCAACTTAGCTGCCAGTAATTTCCTGTAAAATCAAGGAAAAAACATTTTACTGTAAAACCTGAAGCAAATTTATTCTGTGTGTCACCATTGTGGAGGAGAGTAGAGCCAGTGTTTGAGTCAAAGATGAACAATGAGTTACTGATGTTATTCTGCATGTTTCTTTATTTAAAGACAGTGACTGTTTAGTTGCTGATGCAGTTAGAATCTCTCTGTATTAATTCCAGCTTTACGTTGCTGTGAAATTTAAAACATTTAGGTTAAACAAAACTTTTCTAATTAACTAAAATATGCTATCATTGCAAATATGCTTATAAGCATATATAGCACATTACTTATTAAACGCATACAACAGTTGTCCAATTTGAGGCACTTGCTTTCAGTAAAAGTTTACTTGAGTATCAATGTAGTCCATGTATTTTTACAGCAACATACTGTAAAAAATTCAGTACATTGCTGGCGACTGCAGCTGCCAGCACTTTACTGTTAATTTACAGAGCAACAGCTAGATGCTGTTAATTTAACAGTAACTTGCTGGCAACCGTGCTGCCAGTTACTTACTGTTTTTTAACGGGACAGTTTTTAACAGTGTATAATGATGAGTACAAATAATTAAAAGAAATGAAGGAAAAATAAAACAGAAGTTTAAATACAACAAAAAATAAAACTAATAATAATAATAATAATAATAATAATAATCATCATCATCATCATAATGATAGTAATAATAATAATAATAATAATAAAGAAATTAAAGAAATAATGAAGATAATAATAATAAATAAAAGAATAATAAAAAAGGAATAAAAAAATAACATAGAAATAAATAAATGAATTAATAATAAAGTAATAGTTACAGGGCTTAAACACTATGATGTGTATGTCAAGTGTGTCTTCTGTTGTGACAGAGGAGAATCAGCAACAGTCAGAAGCAGCACTTCATTGTAAGGCTGAAACAGCTGTAGCTTGACAGGATCATAAGACTGCTCTTCATGTTTCTCCTCCATGTCACTGTTCTGGCATCAAATGGCCATTTGTTACTGCATCTGCCAACATTAACACTCAAGCAATTCAACATTACTGATCAGGTGGACTTTGGATTGACTCATTTGAAGCTCAGAAATGTGAAAATGTACTACAGTGCTGGAATACGTGATTCTAATTGCTTCTAAAATTGGTCTTAATAACAGGCAAAAAAAAAAAGTCTAACTATGAATTGACAATCTATTTATAATATAAATAATCTGCATACAATTATTTAATATTTTACGAATTTAGAACTTATTATTTTATGACATTTTATAATCACATTCATACGCTGGCTTAATGCGTTGCAATTTAAAAAAACACAAGCATTTACAAACAATACCAGTAAATTAGGAGAAGATCCTCATCTGTTTACCAGCAAGCGCGTTGCAAATCCTCAAAATGCAAACACATTAAGAAAGCGAACTCAAAAATGTGATGGACCCGGCTGGGATTTGATTATTGTGCCGTCACTTTTGCTCAGTGAAGTTGTAGGTAATATTTGTAAGGTGGTTTTGGTTTAATTTTATCATCATGATTGCATTATTACCTTGACTTCTGTACATTATTAGCCTAAATAAACATAACCTAAATAGCCCAGTCGGTCACACTTTTGGGTCCCCTTAAAATATAGGTGTCAAAGTCAATTCCCGGAGGGCGGCAGCTCTTCACAGTTTTGCTCCAACCCTAATCAAACACAGTTAATCCAAATAATTGAGGTGTTCAAAAGAATCCTGCACACCTTGATCAGTTACATCCTCTGTGTTTGATAAGGGTTGGAGCAAAACTGTGAAGAGCTGCAGATTTGACTTTGACACCCATGCCTTAAAACATTTTTGTCGTTTTCTGTGTTTGTATGTGTTGTGGGAAATTGCAGCGTTTTTTAATTGATTTCTATTGTAAGAAATTGCAGGGTGTTTTCTAAATTTGTTTGTGTTGTGAGGATTTGCAACACGTTTGCTGTCAAACCGATGTCAAACCCTGTTTTGTGTTATTGCATCTATTTTCTTGCAGAGCCTTAAGCTCTCTTGGCCACCGTACATTGAAGTTGATTAAACAATATTTTTTATGCACATTTCAAACATTTCAAATAATTTAAATCAAATAAACGAAATACTATTTTTCTTTTTATGTACAATTTATATTTTTAATACAATTAATAGTTGCAGTTTTTTTAGTTACATCATTTTCAAAGAAATGTTTTAGTTGTCGTGAAATTGATCAATTCATAAGAAGTGTGTGCACAAACACAAGCTATGAACACACACAAAAAGGCTTTGGAAAAAATATTAGGAGCCCACCTAAAAATTTGCGGTATCATTTTAACAAAATGTACAATACGTGATACAATAGGTGTTATTTTTGATCAAACATAATTTTCTGGACAAAAGCCTCTCAACGAAAAAAAACATTACATGAAATTGGGACAAAACAAAAAAAACTAAACTAAACTAAACTAAACTAAAAACTAAAAACAAAACAAATCTAAACTAAAACTAAAAACAAAACAAAAAACTAAACTAAACTAAAACAAACTAAAATAAACTAAACTAAAAACAATTTTTTTCAAACATGCACCTTAGAAATATATTTATATATTCATACTTACTATAATAATCTTTTTTTAACCCATGTTCCTATCATAGACCGGTTAACTGCGGATTAAAACCCACTGGACAGATGTAAAGATGCATAAAAGAGAACAGTTATCAATATTATTATTATCATGCACAGCTTTGAATCACCTCTACACTTTTATCAAGTTAAATTCATTGGATGATTCATCAGGTTTTACCTTTTCCTGAGTGGGTCGCCTTGTGTTGTGTAACAAACTATTAATAAGTCTGGCCTGCTTTTATGGACAGCAACAGTTTGGCAGTCCTGATCTGACCTTTCACAGCTTTACAGTACTGCATTGCTTGAGGGCAACACACACACACACACACACACACACACACGCACACACACACACACACACACACACACACACGCACACACACGCATGCACACGCACACACATACAAACACTGGGTCTAAAAATAAAGTAGATACTCTCAGGCTTTTAATACACAACTACTATTCTGTTTGAGTCAATAGAAATTAGGGCTAGATAATTTGGCAATATAATTCAGAATATTTCTGAAGATTCAAGATGATATTCTTTTAACTATTCAAATAAAAAACTATCTTTGCAAAAAAGATGCATGATATATGAGGACAATTACTGTACAAACTTGTCATAAAGATAGGGATGGGCAATATTCATCATTTATGACCATTTCACAATTGTGGTTTTATCAGCAATCTGCAAGATCACATTATCCATGTGTACAGCTCATTCTGCTAAACACAAACAAAACCGCGTCTTGAGAATCCAAAAGCATTCACTACAGAATGAAGCTTATTAAAATGACAAACAAATAAATACAAAAAATAAAAAATAAACATAAAAGAAATACATAAAAATATTACAAAATACATTATTATTCTTATTATTATTAATAATAATAATAATAATAATAATAATAATAATAACAATAATAATAATAATATTAATAATATTATTATTAATAATAATAATATTAAAATAATAATAATAATAATACAATTATTTGTATATATTGAAGGTTGCTGGTTCGAGCCTCAGCTGGGTCAGTTGGCATTTCTGTGTGAAGTGTGCATGTTCTCCTCATGTTCATGTGGGTTTTCTCCAGGTGCTCCGGTTTCCCCCACAAGTCCAAAAATATGCGGTATACAGTAGGTGTATTGGGTAGGCTAAATGGATGCTTCCCAGTGATGAGTTACAGCTGGAAGGGCATCCGCTACGTAAAACATATGCTGGATAAGTTGACGGTTTAATCTGACGCTTTATTAGCCCCAGATTAATAAAGGGACTAAGCCGAAAAGAAATAAATGAATGAATGAATAATAATAATAATAATAATAATAATAATAATAATAATAATAATAATAATGATAACGAACAGAAAAAAATAAATAAATAGAAATAAAACAAACACAATAAATACATAAATTACAATTATTAATAAATCCATCTGAATTACCTTTACATATCAAATTTTATCATTTTTATATTTACATTTTATACCTAATACAGCAACAACAACAAAAAAAGGGCGGTAATATTGAGCATCTAATCTTTTGGAGAAAATAAATCCACCCTAATGTTTTTTTGTCAATACCAAACACCGCTACTTAACATGGCAAGCAACAATACTCAACCCCAGTAGTGGGGGATAATCAGCAAATGTTTAAAAAAAAAAAAATCCTTTCAGTCAGTGCAATCATGCAACATTTATGCAATATTTCAGATATTTCATGCAAACATGAAATATCAGGGCCCAATCCCAATTCTACCCCTTAAACCAGGCATGTCCAAAGTCCGGCCCGCGGGCCAATCATGGCCCGCAGTCAGATTTCATACGGCCCGCAGATTCCATCTCATAATGTGTTATTTATGGCTCGCTAGCTCTGTTAGAATAAATAAACCAAGGGAGAGTAACCAATAGCATTAGAGATAGGCCTAACAAGTAAACCAAGGCCCGCCCCAAGACAAAAATCGAAACAGTTTGGCGCAAGCAGTGAAGAGCCAGCGAGCGAGCGGAGAGAACTGAACGCGCGCGCGGTGCAGGCATGACCTCACTCGCGAGAGCCTACATCGTGCGCACAGATGATGATGTGCGCGCGAGGCCCGTTTCCTCGAGGTGGATCAGTTCAGCGCGCGCGTGAAGATCTCGCGCTTAGGACTGTAATTTGCTCGCGATTCACTTTCTGTTTAAACATCACAGCTGCGCTCGATTAATTTTGGCATTGATTTGCCGCCGTATATAATCTTCCTGTAGTTGTTATACAAACTTTGGCTTCCTGAAAGACCTTTTAGAAGGCAACAGCAAAATTCACTTTTTTTTTACTTTGATAACAGACCACTTTGCATTACTTATAACTCCTGTTTAAAATGTTCATGAGGCAAAGATAGATATTAAACTCATAGAAATGTAAGGTATTCTATACAGTTTGTTCAATTTGATCTGACTCTCCAGATATGAAAGAAAGGCATAATTGTGTGTTTAGAGTTGTTCATGTCTGAGTGGCTTATATTTGGTTATATTGCCATTTGAAAAATAAAGGTAATTGTGACAATGAAAATAGTTTTATAACAGTGTGTATTTTCATGAAACTTGTGTGGTGAAAAAAATGTCAGAAGGAACTATTGGCCCCGGGCATCTTCACTTTATCAAATTTGGCCCTCTTTGCAAAAAGTTTGGACACCCCTGCCTTAAACCTTCCCCTCAACCCAGCCCTCGTTTTGTGCGGTTATGTGAAGGAGTGTCCCGATTCTCTTTAGCTTGAAGGTATAAGGTTAAGTGGAAGGGCTAGATAGATGCTAGATTAATGTACAATAATAACTCTTTGCTAGTTTTGCATTACACTGCTCTGCCTTTCCATTGTTTTTAATAAATGGTCACATCTGATCTCTAATGTGTTCTGGTGCATCTTTTTCATAAAATCGAATTCACAGACTGCAGCTAACATCTTTTCATCTTGCATTTTTTTCACCATTCTACTGAATCTCCCGTTTAATTTAATGCAGTCAGAAACTAGCGATATGTTCCAAGTCATGTCAGATTCAGATCATTTTAATACACTATAAAACACAGTTTGACTGATCTACAGTATGCTGACATTGGGATTTACGAACAACGATGGCCATCGAAGGCTAAAAATCAATGGCTTTATATTGTATATTGTGTCAGTGTGTCATGTTTGATGGCGACCAACGCTGTCCATAAGAAATGTTAGCATCCATTAAACGCAAGTAATGTTAAAGATGACAATGCACCATAAAATGTCTACATCATGTTATATTTGTTGGATGAGTGTGTGCGCGTGTGCGTAAAACCCCCAGTAGAGAGCTAATCTCTGCCTCAAAGTGTCACTAATTAAAAACGTGGTTCAGGTCAGAGGGATCAGTGGTGTACATGGAGGGTTTATCGCTGTAAGACGCACACAGATCTGGTCCTAATGAGAGTGAGCTCAGTTCGCTGCCAGAGTGAGGGTGACACACACACACACACACACACACACACACACTCAAACACACAAACACAAACACACTGTACCATCACCTATTTAGTCTGAGATTTATTGCAGATCAATTTTACTGTTGAGGAGCTGATTCTAATTCGGGATACAGGAGTTAAAACTCCACATAGGTAATATTATATTGGTGGTTCAAAATAGTTTTGGCATGTGACATGAAGCGAATCTTTTCAAAAGTTTGCAAAAATAAAAAATAGTTCAAATTAGGTGGGTTTCCAGTCCATTGTAGTATTGGTAATCTAGTAGCCAACAGTAAACAATGCAAGGATAATAGAAAAAGCTGATTAGTAACATGGATGTAGAGTTTATTTGGAAAATGCATTTTCACTTTTTCCAAAACCGCCTCAAGTGCATGTAAAACCTTTTTTGCAATTTAAAGGATTTAATTTGAAATTTGACATTTTCATCACTCGTCCCTCATGTGATATTTCAAAATGCACTTTAAAGTTTGCGCAAACAGGAAGTTGCGGAGACTTTTATTTCAGTATGTTGATATGTTGACACTTCCAACTGAAATGGAATATTGAGGGGGCGGAGCTTTGAGTTCAGACTGCATGCATTCAGACCCATTTTTCACTCGCTGATAGGTTTTAGAAATCGCTGACAAATGCCTGAAATTACATGCAAATTGGTTTCCATTCACGTAAGTGTCAATTGCAAACTATCAAAGAGGCATTCCGAGAGAATTGCCAATGAGTCGCTGACACATGTGAGATATTTGGCATGCTAAATATCTGGACCTGTCGGCAATTCAAAATCATGTTGTGTGAAATGCGTTCTGACTGAAGTATGGATATCAGCAGGCCAGCGGGATGGGGGAGAAGTGCTTCTTATGGCCCGTTTCCACTGAGTGGTACAGTACGGTACGGTTCGGTACGCGTTTAAGGCCGTTTCCACTGTCTAAAAGCGTACCGAACCGTACCGTACCACTTTTTAATCATCCTTTGCAAAGGGTCCCAAGGGTACCAAAGCGTGCTGTAAGGCGGAGCTAGACGTGCAGCTGAACGCCATTGGCTTGCAGAGATACGTCATTTGCTCACGCAACGCGCAGAATGAAAACAAAGGACCCGCCATGTTTAATACACAGTCGAGAGACAGTGCTCTGAAATAATATCAGCATATAATAACAAGCCATGGTCGACCCGAGCTCAAACAAACCTTGTCGTCGTCTTGAACGGCCACAGAGCTGAGAGAAGAGCAGATTCTTATGGGTTACGAGCCCATAAGCGCGAGGGCGAGTGATTTCGCTTTGTCTTGCGATTGCTTGCGCGTCAATGTTTGAAATAACAAAGATCTTAACCTGCACTATTATAAACTGGGAATGATGGAGTTACTCTTTAACGAGAGAATAATGACGGAGAGGCTACATGTACTGGTGAAGATTACAGACACAGATGAGAGGTTTGCACAGATGGGGCTCTATTTCGTATTGTTTTTGAACCTAAATAAGGCATACTTGTCTGCTGTGTGTAGTTTTTCTGTAATTTGGTAACATCGGAGACTGTGTGGGGCTGTATGTGTTCATATATGCTGCATTTATTTATTTATTTGACATAATCATGGACCGTAGGCTATTTCACACCATTGATCTGCAGTTATAATCAGATCATGTTCAGTCAGTAATGACATTTTTACACCAGTGTTTATGTGTATAATAAAGCCTCTTTGTTGTGAGAAGTGCTTCTCGTATGATTTGTGAACGACCTATAAAGCTTTACTGTAGACATTTCCTCGAGCGAAAATGACGTCGACAAACTTTCTGTCGTACACTACGCCCACCAAAAGAGTACCCTTTTGCAGTGGAAACGCAAGCCTGATAAAGGTGACCCGTACCGACCCGTACCGTACTGTACCACTCAGTGGAAACGGGCCATTAGACCCAAGACATTTATGAAAAACTAGTGTAAATTTGGCAGGAGCACTCATGTCTGTTTGACGTGTCATCTGAGCAGTACCACAACAGACTCAAAAAAAGAAAACAGTTGAGGAGAAATTGATAATTCTATTTGAAACCCAGGTGGGCAAAATAAGTACATCATGTTATTAACCACAAAAGATAAAGTACGTGACCTCAGGTTGTTTCCATGTCACTTCTTGCGTGTGTTTAGTAGTGAGAAGTAGTTAAAAATGTTGCCGATTCTTCCTATTGCAAAGTCATGCAGTGTGAAACCCCATGTCGCCGTATCCATCTTGCATTGTAAACACAGCAGGGACAGAATGCTACGTCAGATAGTCATGCAGTGTGAAAACATCTGTGACATGACTACTTTGAAAATCCTGCAGTCTGAACTCGGCATAACAGGGGCATGGTTAAGAACACTGTGGCTGAAACCATAAAAATGATGTTAACAAAGAAAGACTGCCACTCTAAATGTGGAAGAAAACAGACTTTGATTGAAGATTGATAATGGATTAATATGCAGGGATTAATTATTTAACTCGAGTAACAAATGTTAAATAATTTTTTGAAAATACAATTTGAATTTCACACAGACTTATTTACACAAATTAGAGTAGGCACACTCAACCTCTCTCAGAAGTCAGGATTTATTGAAGCGTAAAAACTGAACCGTTAACATTTATTTTCTAACAAGGCCTGCAAGTACTAACAAAAACAAACTAATTGCTTTTTGTTGGATAATGTTAAAAATTAATTACCTAAATTTAAAACGTGACCTTAAATTGTGACTAATAAACCACACATTTGTTTTTAAACATTGAAAATTGTACTAAGATTACAAATGTATTAAAATATTTTACTTGAGAGCTTTCATTTATTGAAGATAAACCACAGCCTAGCTCATGAATATTAATTAGCTAAAGTCCTAACTAAGAAAGTGGGCACAAACAATTGTTCACCGCATTCACTGTCAGTGCAACCAGTTCTAAACCTGCTGCCTTAAAAGACTGCTGACTATGCAGACAGTATGCAATGAGTCTGCTTGCTAGGTTTTAGGACCGTGCTTACAGCACACTGGCTCAAAAATGACAAAGTGGCCATAAGAGGATGTAAAATCCATTTGAAAGGACTGCAAAATCAGCAGTGTGAAAAAATGAAAGCATGTGAAATAGGCATTCTTCAAGAATGAATAAATATCTTGAACACTCACGAAGAAAGTGCTTTTCCAGTAAGGCTATCTCCAGGTGACCTTTGACCTCAGTGAGGGGGTCTGCATCAGTCATCTTGTAGTCCTGGATGGGCGCAGCAGACATGGTGAGCATCCCTGATCCAGCCTTGAGGCAAATGGGAAGAGAAACTATGTGAGTAAAGTTTGATGATGATCTGATGTTGATCTAAAGACTTAGGTTTGGAGAAAGCTGTATGTTGGAGTTTAACATGATGTAACACATTGCTAGCATTATTTACACTCCAAACATTTGAACATGTTGCTGGAATGTTTCTAAGATTTAGCACATAACTAATGATTTCACACACTGCAAGCATGTTTTGCACATTACATGATTTAACATTACGATTAAGCACTGTTAACATTTTATTACACTTCTAGAATTTTTTTATCATGATTTCACACATTGCTAATGATTAATGCTGCAATGTTTCTAAAATGATTTAGCACACTGTTAGCACAGTGCTAATAATTTAACACAACGCTAGCATGTTTAAAACATGGCTTTTGTTTATAACATGATTTAACACACTGTTTACATGATTAACGTATTGCTAACATGTTTGTAACTTTAGTTACACTGGTATTTTAAGGAATGCTGGCATGTTTTAACACATTGATAACATTTTAGCATGTTGCAAAGAACATTTCTGTCACGAGTTAGCACATTGCTAATGATTTAACACTGCTAGCTTGTTTAGCACATTAAATGACTTAACATAAGTTTACACCGTTTAAGCACTGCTAACGTTTTAATCTGTTGTGAGAATTTTTTTATCATGACTTCACACATTGCTAATGATTTAACACATGGCTAAAGTGTATAAGATGATTCAGCATACTGCTAACATTTTAACATGTTGCTGCAATGTTTCTAAAATGATTTAGCACATTGTTAGCACAGTGCTAATAATTTAACACCATGGTAGCATGTTTAACACATGGCTTTTGTTTATAAAATGATTTAACACACTGTTTACATGATTAACGTAGCGCTAACATGTTTGTAACTTCAGTTACACTGGTATTTTAAGGAATGCTGGCATGTTTTAACACATTGATAACATTTTAGCATGTTGCAAGAACATTTCTATCATGAGTTAGCACATTGCTAATGATTTAACACTGCTAGCTTGTTTAGCACATTAGATGACTTAATATAAGTTTATAACGTTTAAGCACTGCTAACATTTTAATCTGTTGTGAGAATTTTTCTATCATGATTTCACGCATTGCTAATAATTTAACACATGGCTAATATTTCACACTGCTGACATTTTAACAGGCCACTGGAATGTTTCTTTAAAACAATTAGCACATTGTTAGAACAGTGCCACTGCTTTAACACAATGCTAGCATGTTTAGCACACTACATGATTTAACACACGTTTATAACATGATTGCTAACATTTGAATACATTTATGAATATTGTTGAATATTTCTATCATGATTTGCATATTGCTAATGAACACATGGCTAATGTTTATAAGATGATTCAACACACTGCTAACATTTTAACATGTCGCTAGAATAATTCTATCATGATTTAACACATTGTTAGCACATATCTAGATAACACACTGCTAGATTGTTTAACACATTACATGATTTAACACAAGGGTTAAATGTCATTTGTAACATGATTCAACACACTGCTATCAGGCTTAACATATTGCTAACATGTTTTAACCTCATTTAAACTGGAATTTTAAGGAACGCTAGCATGATTTAACACACTGCTAAAGAAATTTTTGACATTAATCAACACTAATGTTTTGGATATGAGGACGACATAACAAAACTGCCAATATGTTATCATGTTGCTAGCATTTAAAAGAATGATTTGGTGGTAGTTTGGTGCTACCAAAGAGAAGCTTATAGACATTTTTAAGGTTCATTACAATGTCAATATTGAATAGCTGCTAAGGTCCAATATTAAATGTTAAAACGAAAGTCCTAATGGACATCAAATTCAATCGAACAATACAAATAGGATCGCCCATTAGGATTTGTTACTTCCTCTGTGGATCCAGCTTGCTAGAGACGTTACAGTGTTGTCTTCTAGTAGTTCAGCAGAACCAGGTTTCTACAAATCACAGCTCTTGTCACAACCGGACGCCAGCACGGCAGATTTAACCATGCTGACCAGCTTAGAAACCTCCAGAGACACAGCAGATCTCTTAGGTGAGCCTTCCTGGACTTATTAAATTATAGGCAGCAAATGCAATTTCTTTGAAAACACGCTTGAAGGAGGCTGCTCTTAATAACATCATTTTGTCAGAGCGTGGTTTCCCATCAGTTCTTCTCTAGTAAAGTGTCATGCAGTAGGTCAGTGGCTGAACACAGGGTGGCATCAGAAGCAAACAGACACAGGAAGACTTTTGTCAAAGAATTGTGGATGTGAGAGACGGAGGGCAATCTCAGCTGCAACAACAGGAAGAGGTCATTTATACAGAACGAGTACAGTGGAGTTAATGGATGTTTGGACTGAATGTCCTTTGGGAATCTTGCTGTCTGCCTGTTCATGATATGCAAAGAACAGGAAGTAAATGATGGGTGGAAGCAAGTGATGGGAAAACCTGTTTTTGTAATTACTATGAGTAATATTGTTGTTTCTTTTTAAAGTATCTGTTCATAAAGCTCCAAACGAAAGATTTAGCTAATATTACATTAAAGAGATTTGTTCGAGAAAACATTAATTATTTAGAATTTGTTTTTTTGTTTGTTTAAATCATAAGTCTCAAACTCAAGTCCTGGAGAGCCGCAGCTCTGCACAGTTCTGCTCCAACCCTGATCAAACACAGCCGATCCCAATAATCAAAGTGTGCAGAGCTGCAGCCATAAAGGATAATTTCATTTGAAACTACATACAAGTAATGAATAAATATTTAATAAATAAGTATTTAACATTTAATAAATGCTGCATTGATGAACAGAATTTTATTTCAATCATTAAATTGAAAAAACATATAAATAAATGAATAAACAATGATCCCAAACTGGCGCTACGGTGGCGTAGTGAGTAGCACTTTCGCCTCACAGCAAGAAGGTCGCTGGTTCGAGCCTCGACTTGGTCAGTTGGCGTTTCTGTGTGGAGTTTGCATGTTCTCTCCATGGTTGCGTGGGTTTCCTTCGGGTGCTCCGGTTTCCCCCACAAGTCCAAAGATATGCGGTATAGGTGAATTGGGTAAGCTAAATTGTCCGTAGTGTATGAGTGTGAATGAGTGTGTATGGATGTTTCCCAGAGATGGGTTGTGGCTGGAAGGGCATCCGCTGCGTAAAACAAATGCTGGATAAGTTAGCGACCACTGTGTAATTCCACTGTGGCGACCCCAGATTAATAAAGGGACTAAGCCGACAAGAAAATGAATGAATGAATGAATGAATGAATGAATGAATGATCCCAAACTTTTGACTGGTTGGATATTTACCCTTAGTAACAGATATGATGTAATAAACGGCTGTTGGCAGCTTACAATTAGATTGTAAAAAGAATAAACAGATCTGAATGATTTCTAAAACAATGGCTAAATATCTAACAGCATGAATGGCCTAAGTCACATCAGCGATTTACAACAATACATTTTGGTTAAAGATTAAAACATTTTTGGATCCCTCTTTATAATAGGTGGCCTTAAATGATATATTCAGTACTTGCACTGAAATTAATCATTTGCTACAATACACCTATTGTGTAAATACATGTTTTTACATTGCACTTATGATTGATTAAACACCTGTATGTAATTACATCTGTAATTCATTTCTGTAATTACATCTTTAATTACACAGTTGACCATCCCTTACACCTTAACCCACCCTTAAACCTAAAGGTAACCTTAAACCCAACCGTACCCGTATCTCACCTGAAGAGCACCAGAAGTGTTCTGCAATATATATGAACACAGTAAGTACATTGTATTAATTTATTTAATGCAAGTAACATAAAGAGGGACCCATTTTTGCTTTAAAATAACATGGAACTGCAATTCAGAAAATAAAATGATTTTTTATTTTTGTTTTGATTATTTCGTTAAATAAACAAACACTATGGTTGAGTTTATATATCTGCAAAATAGAGGTCAGTGCCATTTCAAAATGACTCACATATTTCTACAGAGTCAAAACAACATTTAACCACATAAAAAAAAGATGCGTTCAGCAGTTCCTGACAGATTCTCCCTTGATAATCTAACAGAGGAAGAAAACATCACTTACAGGGTTTCGCTGCTCTTCTGTATCTTTGAGGGAGCTCCGGTGTTTTACTGGGATGTCATCGTTACATTCGCTGTCAGATGCGTTGGGGGATTCGGCAAGGTCCAGGAACTCATCTCGCTTCTGTCCTCTGAACCTTATCTTATCCAATCGCTTTAGCATGTTCAGCACAGAGATCTGTGTCTTTATCTTAACATGGCGGGTGGCAACCCTGGAGGAACAAAAGCAGCTTGTGAGACGCCGTGTTGACATGAAACTGTGCAGCGATGAAGAAATGCATTGCGCAATACTTGATAAATATCAGTTTGGCCCAAACCCTGAATTTTCTTATCTATGCTGCACATACTAAAAGAATGGCTGATCCAAAATGGAAATTCTGAAATTATTTATTATTATTTATTTATTTATTATTCATTGTTCAGTTAAAAAAAATTGTGTTTCTTCATGTAATGGGATTCTATAGTGATAAAAAGAAAAAGAAAAGAAGAAAAAAGGACGAACTATCACATAAAGATCAAATTATATGCATCCCATAAGTAGGGCTGTGCGATATTGAAGAACGTTTTGATATACAATAGCATGCTGAATAATGTGATATTCAATATGCAATATGATATCTGTAATAAATGATATAACCAACATGTTTCAGATTATTGCAGGGAAAAGAAAGCAAAACTTTGCTCCACTGGTATAGTTTAATCAACCTGAAAACATCAAGAACAATCAGAAAAACAAAACATTACTTTCTTTCTTAACATGGCTTATTCTTTGGTTATATTTCAGCATTTGAATGTCACAGATTTTAGGATGAGAAAACCAGTATGTCCATTCATCGCAAACCATTGTGATATGCATATTCACAGTTTGGTTTTTCTCTTTTTTTTTTATCAAAAATGTTTGATATATTGTGCAACCCTATAAACAAGTATAACACAACATACAAAACTGGAGTTGTCAGATAACAGCTGACAGATGATCTTAAGAATTTGCTGTTCTGATGAACGCAAAAATGAATTGTACTTTATTTCTCATTTCTGCTGATCATTATTTTTTTCTTGGCAAGTTAGAGTCAAGTTAGTCCCATAAACACACAATCCCGCACAGTGGTCAAGGTCACGATTTTTATTAAATAATATTTTCATTTTTATATTGTTCCCATTCACATGGGATAATTCTGTGATATTTATGTTTAATGCTGGTCATGGTTTGCTGCCATTATAGGTATGCTGGTATGCAAACTCACAACATGCATACAAAAACCTCTAAATCAGTCTTATTTTTTCTTCTGTCATCTTGCAATTTTATTAGATTCTAAAAGTTTACGCTTGGCAATTTAACTTTAGCAGTATATGAATGCAATTTAAAAGGGCATTTAAATTTCTAACTAATAACCATTTTATTGCCAAAGTGAAAATACTAAATCTAAACACTTACACTTACTCCAAAAAGAAAACAATCCATACAGAAATGCAACAACAAAGCAAGTAAATGATGACTCAAGTTTTTATTTTTGGGTGAATTCTCCTTTAACCATGTAACGTACCATGACATGAATATTTACACCCAATAGAAATGCAACAAGAAGCTTCATTGGGATGTCCATCACTATACTCTTCAAGGAAAAGACAAAGCCAGCCATTCTTGGCTTAGGAATAAAGTGCCACCGACAGTCAGTTGCTTACACAATAGTCTCTGAACACTGGGTATTCGGGAACTCCAGGCATTACTGGACTGGCTGGGAGAAATTGCTTCAATCTGAAAGAGATCAGCTGATGTGGAAAGAGTGTGGTCCAGCACCCTGTTCTGTACAGTATGTGGGTCAGAGGTAGAAGCCCCATGATCCTCTCCGTCATTCTGGCTCACAGCGAGACCTCTGTCCACAGCTGATTGAGGACGAGGAAAACCAGACCCTGATTTAAAGTCTTCACCTTGAGGCGATAGTTACTTATCTGTTTTTTTTTTTTTGCTTTCATTCATGTGACATCTGATTTGTGAACAAGTTATTCAGGCTGGATTTATGAACCGAATGAACTGATTCAATGAAATGATCACTCTGACTATGAATAGAATATAAATATTGTACAAGCAGGTTGATATTGGACATATTTGATTCCATCACTCAACAGATGTTTTAAATGGTACCTATTTACCCCTTTTTCAAGATTTAAGATAAGTTTTGTGTGTCTACAGAATGTGTCTGCAAAGTTTCAGCTCAAAATACCCATCAGATTATTTACTGTACCTTTCTGTATATTGTAAATTTCAGCTGTTATGACACTGTAGCTGTTTTTGTTGCCTGTGTCTTTAATGCAAATGAGCTGATTCTACCAGCCCACCATTCCCATGTGCGTTTCTGAGCTATAGAGATCACCCACTATTGCTTTGATGTGTGTTGCCTTCATGTAGATAAACAGCACAGTGACAGACAAGAATGAAGCAGATCTCCCTTACTTTCCCAACAGTTATTTGATATATTTGTTGTGGAGTTAATTCCAGCCTTTCAGCAATGATGAGCCTTTCTGCGCGCGCACACACACACACACACATGCACACACACGTTTAGCTTTGCATTGTTTTTGCATGACAAATGTGTTAGGATACACAGTAATATCCACTGCTGTATGGACATCTGTTATGTTAATGTACAAAATAAACCTGATTTGAGTCCACGAACTGGGATTGAAGAGTCTTCTTTTATAATTGTACTGTCATGCAGCTGTGGTGATGAATTACGTAGTGATTGTCTTTATTACAAACATGCACTGTTTTTAAAACATTTTAAACTTGTAATGTCTTGAGGTGCAGATGATCACATAGAGCTGAGATCTTTTAATCCCAGTTGTGTTGCTTGTCTTGTGAATATGACCATACGTGTTACTATGGAGTCATGTTAATACAGGGCTGTCAATCAATTCGCTTGGCGGGAAAAACTGCATTCCTACATCACGTTTGTGGTGGGCCTCAAAATGGGAGGGATTTGGATCCTATTTTTAATGTTGGAAATTTTAAAAACAGAGACTTATTGTGTTTCTATCACTCCAATATGACTGTGGGCGCACTGTACCTACAAACAGTTCAGTCCAAACAAGTTCCAAAAGATGATTTTCATCACAGATGCCATTAAATAATAATCTTTATAGTATGCTACACTGGATTAGCATGTTGCTAGCTGCTAACATGCTTTAACAGTATGCTACATATTATGGATTAGCATGCTGTTAGCTATTTTAACACATGGCTAACTTTTTAATGCTTTAACATAGAGACTGGTTTCCATTCTAACGACAAGTAAATCTTTTCAAAGTTTGCAAAAAAAATAAAAATAAAAATCCCAAACGTGAATTAGGTGCATTTCTATTAAATTGTTAGAGTGGTTGACTGTAGAATTGGTAACCTACTAGGCGTTTTTATCCACCATTTCAAGTCCAAAACCCGCACAAGCAAAAGTAAAAACCTTTTTTTTAGGAGTTACGAAAAAAAAATTTAATTTGAAATTTTGCGTTTCCATACATCACCCTGTGTTAATCTGCATTTTAATGCAAAGCCAGCTATTGTTACCAAGAAAAAACATGTTGCTACCATGTTTTACCACAATGCTAGAATAATTAAGAATGAACATGTCGTTAGCATGATTTTGCAAGCTGATAACATGGATTAACATGCTATTAACATGTTTCAAAGTGATTTAGGATGTTGTTAGTATATCCTAAACTTTGCTGATGACAGACAAATGTAAGAATGTATGAAGTTTTTGTACTTGATAAACGTAGGTGGAAGCACTCTAAAAATGAATGTTTGAAAGTTTTTGACAGCCTAAATAAGACATCATTATTTTTCATAGTTTCGGTTGTTAACTTTATGAAAACACTTGTGCTTCTATATTTCTTTGGCAGATTTTAATTATACAAAAATTAGCAAGCAGTACACACATTAAACGGTTTCTTTTTGTGTTAGGCTGAAAGGATTAGTTCACCCAAAATTCCAATTATGTTAATAATTACACACCTTCATGTCATTACAAACCACAGAGACCTTTGTTCCATAGACAACAAGAGTCCTGACCAGTTCAAAGTCCAGAAAAATACCAACAGTAATTGAACAGTTTCTTCTTCTCAGTGTCAGTATAGAGCTCGTCTTCATGAGAGCACTGTGCTCTTTAGAAACTGTTGAATAAAGTCATTATTTTTGCATTAAGTATGCACAAAACTATTCCAGTAGCTTCATAATATGGCTGGAGGTTCACTCGAGGCGATTTTCATGTAATCAAGTAATCCTTCAGCACATGTGTTTTGTAAGAGTAGCTTTGCTCAATCGCGTTTGTGATTTCAATTGATTAACTGCCCAGCCCTACCTCATGTTTCGAATGAACACCTGAAGGAATATGGTCTGTTTTGAAGATTCTTTTGGTATTTTGGCAAGTAATTAATGACAGAATAATTTTTTGGGGGTTAACTAGACCTTCAAGAACAACATTAGCTTAAGTACATAATGCTAAAACTGTAGATGCACGTTTTAGAACTATGTCATTAATCTTAAAATTACACTGATTGTTACTCAATCAAGGAAAGACAAAGGTCATGAACTACTGTACTCTTCCTCAGGCAGCATCTCAAACATCTTTCCCAGGCAATGCGAAGCACAGCTTTGCAACATGTGACTGGATTATATTTACAAAAAAAACTCTGCAGGAACCAAAGGCCCACAGCGAGTTACAAAATAATGCTCTTGGTGTCCCGAACTCTGCATTCCCTGCAGTTAGCTGACCTTACAGCAAACAAAGCAGGCCTGGGAACAAAGCAGCCGAATGCGTGCCTGGACACTCAAAACCTCAGAGCCCGTTTTGATTTCACTTTTAGAGCTCAGACAACATGCTGTACATGATAATGACAGGCCTGAGGTTTAACGCCAGCCTGCCTGTTCTCAGGCAGCCTGAATTTGGCATCCTGTGAATTAAAAAGGGACTTTTTTTCTGACAATAAGCAGACGTTTCATGCAGCTCTCGAGAGGGAAAGGGAAAAAGCTTGAGCGGATGGTATTTATCACCCCTGTCTAAGTTTGTCAGATTTACAATGTTTAAATTTATTAGAACGCAGCGTTTCTTTGTAAATTATGACAAGGTGTTCAATATCAAAACTGATCATGTCCTATTGCTGCAAAAAGTGTTGCTTGCGAAAAGCAATAGAGTAAATCAGGCCTATGGTGCAATAGAAACATCCCTTCGTAATGTTATGTTCTATGTGTAAGACAATAAATAGGACAAGTCGTCCAAAAATGGCACATGGTCCAAAGTGTATTGAGGCATCAAGCTTGAATGCTCACTTTTTTGAATCCTCGAAACATAATACAACTACTTTAATGATCATTCAAAACAATTCATTTAATTTGCAATATTATGACTCTAGAAAGTTATTTTCTTTTAACCATTTCAAAACAATTTTATGTTTTAATATGAATATCTTTTGAGTTTATCTTTTATTCCATTTTAAACATTGAGATAATTTACATTTTAGTTTATATTTAAAATTAGATGATAAATAATCAGATTGTAGATAGTTTATAATTAATTATAAATGCCTAGATTGCCCAATAAAGTGTCGTCTTAAGGTTTCTCATCTAATATTTTTCCATATTTTAATCCAACTTTATTTAAAATAAGAAAATGACATGCCAACATTTTAAATACAGTTTTAAAAGTGTAAAAATCAGAGCAAAATAATTAAATTAAATAATGAAAATAAATTCTTAATTAATAATAAGCTTAAGTCTGGTCTGTAAGTTTTAAACATGTATTTTTACAATCCAACTTAGAGATAAAAAGCTAAGGAAAAAAACAACTTACTTGTTTAAAAACACTTATTTGCATCATTTGTATGTTCTAAGCCAGAATATTTTTTCTGAAGAAACGTTGCACACAATAGCAACTTCTCAAGAAGTGAAGCTGATCTTCAGAATTAAATTATAGTTGTCAGAAGTCGCTAAGCAAGTTTGATTTGTTCAGGGTGGAGTATTAATTTTTCCTCTTTTCTCTAGTCTGCACAAGAATCACAAATGCTACTTGAGAAAATGCCTCGTCCAATAAGAGCTCTGAATCAGCAGGAAAATAAGAATATTCTAATTTATTTTAACTGCTCAAGTTTTCAAATGTTATGAATGAGAAGTCCTTTTCTGTAAACGTCCAGCATATAATAATTATTTACTCAAAGCTGCAGTTTGTAGCTTTTGAAACTCTTGTGGTTATTGAATAAAACGGCATGCTATTCCCCAGAAAAACATGGTAGCCAGAGCTTCACTTTTCTCAAACATAATCTTGAGGTTTTTTTTATACATGTTTGGGAGCATCCAGCAAAAGTACCATTGTGATGTATTGTGTATGTATTGTGATTAACAATACATACAATACAATACCTTCCTCTCTGTTGTAAACAGTCAGTTCATGTGAGCTTACGTTTGCCCAGACTGTGGATTACAGGTACAAATGTTATGTTTGTCTGTGTGCATTTTTGACTTTCAAAATTCCGGTAGCCCTCATCTTAGATTTTCTGAAAACACCAACAACCACAGTTTTAGCTAAAATTCTTCTTTAATGTTCTACTAAAGAAAAAAAGTAAACCAAAGTACATCCTAGATGGCCTGAGGTTGAGTATATTCAGAGCAAATATTGACTTTTAGATGAACTTCCTCATAAACCTGAATGCTTTATTATAGAATAGTAACACATTATTGAAGAGCGGAACAAATGTTCTATCAGTGTTACTACATGGATGTTTGTATATTACATTGAGAAAACCTTGCCAGAATGTTAGTCGATATTCTGATAACATTGCTTCTGTTCGCTGGGAATGTTCAGTTAACATTATATATTCCTTGAAGATATTTCGTTAAGCAAGAAGTCTTTACTCAATATATGTTTTAGAAATATTTATCATTTAAAATATTGTACCTCAGAACTTTGAAATGTCTTGACAAGATAAGAACTACTTTAAATCAGCAAGCAGTTTGATTTACACAACGTGTTTCTTTTAAAGAAACAGTATGTCACTTTTGCCACTAGAGAGCAAGTTTTCACAAGAAATAAAGATGTATTTTGATGATGCCGTGACTAAGTGTGGAATCATGGGAGTTGTGGTCTTCATTACATCCTAGAAATCATGTTCATGGATAAAGTATTAAAAACTATTTATTATCAGAAGGCAAAAAGCCATTGAAGCGCAGCGAGATGCTGAAGCAGTTAAACATTTTAAAGTTCATATGAACCAAAAGCACTGATTAATTCTCCATCTAAAAAATAACAATGTGTGCTAGCAAAATAAACACTAAATTTTGATTTCACACAAGCTTCAAGGTTCTGTTGTAATGCTGCTCTGTGAAGTCTAATAAAATGCACAACATATTAAATCAACTTTGGTGTTTTCCTCATTTCTAAAAAGGGTGTGTGTTATGTCATTAGCCTGGTGACACAAGACACGCTTGTTGCTAGAAGAGGATGATAATTATTTATATTTATCAAATTACCCATTAATTGTATTGTATTAGTGTCTACTCCTGCCCCAACCATCACAGTAATGAAAAAAAAAAACAGTAAATATACAGGGTATTATATTATTTACCATGTTAATCATTAAAGTGTATTTTATTAAAGCCTACCTCCAGCCCAACCCTAAATCTACCCCTCACACTGATGTAAAAAAATATCAATTGTTGTATAGTGTACAGTATGTGCAGCTGTATACCATCTAGATGTAGCCCACCCCTCAGGACACAGTCTGTCTCAACTCGGTCTCTGCATTTGAACATTATTTGAAACATTTTGGGGGGTATTAAAACAAAAAACTCTTACAAATAATGCCTTTAAACAGATATTTGCCTAGTCCTAAGTGCCTAAATAGAATTCACCACACGTTCTTAAAACATGAAACTCTTTTGAACGTTTTATTAACATTACTGTAAGCTTATTTATAACCCTGTTTGATAGTACTGTAGATACTGCACAATTATCAACAAGATATCTCTATACTTCGACATATAAACGACCTTCTATTGTAATGCAAATCCTAATTCTATATTTACACCCATTAGAGTTACATCATGGGTAAACAACATGACTACCACAACTATTTTATCCACACTGACGCCAGCGGCCGACTTCCCTTTCACTCTCCCCGACTCTGGCAATCATGAGCGGCCAAGCCTCATCTCTCAGCTCCCTTCGACCATACTCACTGGCATTGTATAAGACATCTCCATTTACCCTCCCCAAACACCACCATCCCCCATATTGTCACCCTCTGCAGCATATTATGTCACAGCAATGTTATGCCCCTTCTACACCGTTTCCCTATAGTGAAACGATTAAAAAAACACACAAAAGCCCGTTTTCCTCTCAAGCATTCAGAGGCTACGGGGTTGTGCATCTTCATCACCTCGCCGTGCGGTTCAAGTTGGACCTCATCAATAAAACATCGAGGTCTGACAGAGTTGCACCATTAATAGATTGCCGATTAATGCCTTGACCTAAAAAGCCTTTCGAAACATCTTATAAATCGATCTACAAGAATGGCGGCGCGCGCGTGCTAAATATTTCAAACAATTCTCTTACCTATTCTTCACGCCATGGCATGGTTGTCACGTCAAACCACACAATATGTCAATAAACATTGTGAAATAAACGTATTTCCATAAAACCAGGAGCAACGTTGGATGCACCTTCACCACGATCCGCGCGCGCTCTGGAGAGTTTGTGGAACCGAATGCAACAATGTAACAAAAGCGAAATACATTGTAACACGCCCCGCCCGTCAAAGAGATTAACATTCAGAAAAGGGGTTAGAAAGTTTGCAACCTACCTAGCACGCAATTCGTAATTGAGTTTCATTAACAGGAAGGCATCAATATACGAGCTCCTCCGACGTCGTCAACCCCGCCACCACCACCTGCTACCAGCTTGAGGAGAAATCCAGCGTAAAATGCTTGAGTAGATACATTGATCCACCAATGCGACCCCCTGAGCTGTCAGATGTAATTTCCAGCGTTATTGTGCACAAAAACCGCGTGCAAACTGCAAACCATCATCTGTCGGTTTCACTTCGTTGTTGATATCCAGCGAGACTCACTCACTTCACAGCAGGAAATTTCGTCAATGACAGCGACAGACGCTCTTAAAGGGGCCGATGATTGACAGTCGCCCGAGACAAAAAAACACACTCAAGACTTCTGTCTTCAGCTAGTGAGCTTGAATGAATTCCATATTTCGATGAAGTGTCAACAATAGAGGGCCTAGTGAGCCTCAACAAGTGAGGTGGTGGAGATTAATCCCATAACTCTTGTCAATCCATGATTAAAAGTTTATGCGTCATGAGGCTGTATGAGGGTGTATGTTTCAGATGTGTGTGGACTTGTTTTGACGTCGTTTTTCGCTTTGAGATTGGACTGATATGTAACAGGTCTGGTTTGACTCGTTTTAGGGTGTTTGCGCTGCAGTTACCTCGATTTATGACTGGGGATTGAGTCCACTAAGTGGCGCTAGATGACCGGTCAATGTTTTTTTTTAAATAAACACTTTCACCTAAATTTACAGGACAGAGCACAAATAATATTAGCCTATATCATTTTCCTGTAGTACCATTATACTATACCATTTCTCTATAGTAAACTATAGCAAACACACAAAAACGCGCTTTCCTCAAGCGTTCAGAAGCTCCAGTGTTGTGAAATAATAATAAAAATAACTAATAAATAAAATAATTCATTCATTCATTCATTTTCTTTTCGGCTTAGACCCTTTATTAATTTGGGGTCGCCACAGCGGAATGAACCGCCAATTTATCCGGCATATGTTTTACACAGCAGATGCCCTTCAAGCTGCAACCCATCTCCGGGAAACATCCATACATGCTCATTCACACATATACTACGGACAATTTAGCCCACCCAATTTACCTATACCACGTCTTTGGACTTGTGGGGGAAACCGGAGCACCCGGAGGAAACCCACGCGACCACGAGGAGAACATGCAAACTCCACACAGAAATGCCAACTGACACACCCGAGGCTCAAACCAGTGATATTCTTGCTGTGAGGCGATCGTGCTACCCACTACGTCACCGTGGTGCCCTAAATAAAATAATAATAAAAATAAATAAATTACAAAACAGTACAAAAATAAAAACAAATTACACTAGAGGGTCTTCAAATTATTTATTTATTATTTATTTTTTTCAATAAACTAAACAGTCTTCCTAAATTTGATTTTAACAACTTCAAAGATGTACATTCATTCATTCATTCATTCGTTCGTTTGTTTGTTTGTTCGTTTGTTCATTCATTCATTTATTCATTTTCCTTTGGCTTAGTCCCTTTGTTTATCAGGGGTCGCCACAGCGGAATGAACCCCCAACTTATCCAGAATATGTTTTACACAGCAGATGATCTTCCAGCTGCAACCCTGTACTGGTAAACATCCATAAACACTCATTCACACACCTACACTACGGCCAATTTAGTTTATTCAATTCACCTATAGCACATGTCTATGGATTGTGGGGAAAACCGGAGCACCCTGAGGCAACCCATGTGACCACGGGGAGAACATGCAAAATCCACACAGAAACGTCAACTGATCCAGCCGGGACTTAAAACAGCGAATTTCTTGCTGTGAGGTGACAGTGCTAACCACTGAGACACTGTGTCGCCCTTTCTAAAACAAACAATAGGCCTATAAATATAAAATAAACATGTTCAACACACATGTCATTTATTAAGGAATAACAAGTGAATAAATCAATCAAACAAACACATTGACTGGTAGCTAAATGTTTCTTTCAGGTTTTTCTTCCCAGTTTTCTAAAAATTATATATTTTTTGGTTAATTAGGGGAAGATGTTCATATTCAATTTGTATTGAATAATATTCTAATTTAGGAGAAATTTTAGATTCATAAATGCAAGAGTCTTAAAATAAAAATACTAAAATTATTTATATTAAATATAGTGTTTTAGTGGGCGCCACAGTGGCGTAGTGAGTAGCACGTTCGCCTCACAGCAAGAAGGTCGCTGGTTCGATCCCCGGCTGGGCCAGTTGGCATTTCTGTGTGGAGTTTGCATGTTCTCCCCGTGGTTGCGTGGGTTTCCGCCGGGTGCTCCGGTTTCCCCCACAAGTCCAAAGACATGTGGTACAGGTGAATTGGGTAAGCTAAATTGTCCATAGTGTATGTGTGTGAATGAGAATGTATGGATGTGTTTCCCAGAGATGGGTTGTGGCTGGAAGGGCATCCGCTGCGTAAAACAAATGCTGGATAAGTTGGCGGTTCATTCCGCTGTGGCGACTCCGGATTAATAAAGGGACTAAGCCGAAAAGAAAATGAATGAATGAATGAATAGTGTTTTAGACCATATTATACCAAGTGTATTATACTGTTTATATTATTTCAAGAGTTCACACTTAGCTGATGATTGATTATAAAGCTTGTTTGGCATGCTGTCCCGGGAGAGAGCCCTGAGCTCATAAGATCCTCGAGCCCCGGGCTCCCTCCCATTTGCAAGGGGAGTTTGAGCTCAGGTAAATCTCGAGAACTCCCCTGCTGTAGTAGCTAATGAACAGATAGTGATTGCTTTGAAAAGATAACTACTTACTAGGAGCATGTCAATGGTGCCGATTTGGATTAGTCAATTAACTTGTTGCATGTTTTTGGACGGTGGGAGGAAACCGGAGAACCCGGGGGAAACCCACGTGAGCATGGGGAGAACGTGTAAACTCCACACAGAAACGTCAGCTGGCTTGGTAAGGACTAGAACCAGTGATGTTCTTGCTGTGAGGCACCAGTGCTAACCACTGGGCCACCGTGCCATCCATCTAGGAAAGGAGGAGTAGGGAGTGAAGATGGCTGTGATATGGAACTTAGGGTATTTATAGTAGCTTAGGAATCATCTGATTGGTGAATCATAAATTGAATAAGGCGGGACCAGCTGCATGCAATCATCAGCACGTGATCCTCTCGAAATTAGTTTATAAATAAACTTCACAAAACATACAACTATTTGTTAATGAATGTTACAGCAAACTGTAAAATTAGCTAGGGAACTGATAAATTAATAAGTATTGTAGTATACTTTAGTTTTTAACCACAGTAAACTGTGGTGTTTTGTAGTATAATATAAAAAACAGTACTGGTTAATATATTTATGTTACTATAGTTGTGTTACCAAAACACTGTAGTATTTGCTATAAATTACTACAGTATTTTTTCAAATGCAAAAACGTCACAAAAAATGTCATTGTTTCTTTTACAAATAAAATAATGATTTTTACACACACAAACATGCGCACAAAAATAATAAAAAAATCAAACAATATAATGTAAACAATTCAAATGGTTGGCAATAATTAATGTATCAACAACACACGGATGTTTCTTTCATAATAATAAAGCCTGTTTCACTTTTTAAAGTTTTGGGAGTCAATTTTATCCAGCGAAGGCTGTATTTATGTGAAAATTACATTTAAAAATACAGTGAAAATATAGTACTATTGTGAAAAAATATTCTAATAAACACAATAGTTTTCTATTATGTTATAAAATACTTTTTTTCTAGTGACACACATGATCCTTCAGAAAACATTTTCTAAGCTAATTTGGTGCTTGTTAAAAACATTCTGCTTAATATTTTTTTGCTCACCAAGTTATTTTTGTTTGTTTATTTGTGAGGCAAAAAGGATACATGATTTTTAAAAATGTAATCTTTCAAATTCCTTTATTTACAATGTTCAAATGTAATATCAGTGCGAATAATAAGAATATAAATACCTTATTTTACATGCTGGTATCTAAGATAGCTTTGACAAGTAATGGAGGTATTTTATCAAACATTTCATCTATGCCATAGGATAACATTTGTTCACTCAATGATCAATATATTCTAGCTAAAAGAGATTACAGTTACTGACCTGACATCACTTTCACAGATTGACCTTTAACACAGGTCAAACCAAAAGAACGGGTCCCTGAATTTCTTCTGTCTATAAATTTACAGAGAAGTTTGACAGAGCTATAAAACAGTCAGCAGGCACTTTAGGAAACTTTTGTTTCTCTCCTTGTTATTCAGGGTACAATTACACAATGATGAAAGTTTGTTCTCTCTTTTTTTTTAAGCACAACACTGTCAAAATGATCCCCGTTCATACTGATCTGAAAAACAACAACAATATGCAGTACTATGTATGCCAGGCCAGAAAATGCTGATATTAATTTAGTCTTGTTCGTCAAGTACAGTACTTTTGTTTATTCTAAGGTACTGTAGAATGATTGATTGTGATTGGCTAATTAACATTAAAAGGCATGCAATTATTTTCAGATAAACACACAGCCAAATTTGTTCTATAGGTAGATTGTGACCACTTTACATGTTCCATATCACTAGGTTGAATGATTTCAATTATTTCACAGCCTACTGTACAATTTTTTTTGGATGAGATGCATTAGAAACTGACAAAGATCTTGAAACAAAACCTCCAAGCAGTGGCTAGAGGTGTGGTAACTGTGGTATAAGCAGAATAATTGACTCCAGGCCATTGAATTATTAGAGAACAATTCACACGGGCTGCACGGTGGCCCAGTGGGTAGCATGTTTGCCGCACAGCAAGAAGGTCGCTGGTTTAAGCCCTTAGCTGGGTCAGTTGGCGTTTCTGTGTGGAGTTTGCATGTTCTCCCCATGTTCGCATTTGTTTCCTTCAGGTGATCCGGTTTCCCCCACAAGTCCAAAAACATGTAGTATAGGTGAATAGGGCAGGCTAAATTGTCCGTAGTGTATGTGTGTATATGGGTGTGTGTGGATGTTTCCCAGAAATGGGTTGCAGCTGAAAGGGCATCCGCTGCGTAAAACATATGCTGGATAAGTTGGCGGCTCATTCCGCTGTGGCGACCCCGGATTAATAAAGAGACTAAGCCGAAATGAAAATGAATGAATGAATTATTACAAAGTTATTTTTCAGTTTCGGTTGTTGGCCTTCAGCACAGGTGGCAAACACAATTCCTGAAGCACTGCAGATCTGCACAGTTTAGCTTTAACCCTAAATAAACACACCTGATCAAATTAATTGACTCCTTAACGCTAGTTTGAAACCTACAGGCAAGTGTGCAGCATTGGAAATAAAAAGCAGGGTTAGAACTAAACACTGTATGGCCGAGGCCCTGCAGTGACTGAGTTTGACACCCCTGGCCTACAGCATACTGAATTTTCAGTTTAGGCCCAGAATTTTCACTTCAGTGCATTGCTAATCTAGACTGATCACAAAATACCAGGCTGATGAAAAAACAGAAGTATTTTATATATTGTCAGAAAAAGCTCATTTGTACAAATTCATATGATTCTATTCATATGAAAGCTTACAATTTTTAAATCTAGCAATTAGGGGGGATGAGAAAATTGTACTAAAACATACTAATGAGATTGTACAAATTCATATAAGTTAGCCACAATCTCATAAAGTTACGAATCACCATGAGATCATGTTGCATAACAGACTACACATGCAGATGATGTCATATGTTTTCACAAAAAACTATTTTTGTAATTCAAACAGAGGTGATAATTGTTTCATTGTCAAAAACATGCATTTTCTGGCCTGCAAAGGAAACTGAAAGTTGTGTTTTAGTAGAGTAGAGTAAATGTACTCTTAGAGGTGGAGCAAACATAACAAAACACTGTTTTTCTATGTACAGCACTGGCAGAGATATTGAGGCATGCTGAGCATAGGCTGGAAAATACTGTCAGAGGTAAAAACTGCGAAAATATACCTGTCTATTGAACACAACGACAGAAATGATGTATGATGGACCAATAATTCATCTGGAACACGAGAGGGGGAAAGAAAATAGAGTCCGTTCAGCACAAAATGAAGATTCTGTCATCATCTTACTCACTCTTGCGTTCTTCCAAACCTATGACTAGGCCCACACGGAATCTGTGTGCGCAGAATTTTGCAGATTTCCGCAGATTTTAAGCCCATCATTGATTCTGTTTATTTACTGCTGAAATGTGTGTAAATTTATATTTATTCAGTTTTTTAATTAATTTCAGTAACATTATTGACTAATGTGAAAATATTAATATGATTTATTTACTATACAGTTTGTAAAGTAATATTTTCTGTCTTTTAGTAGAGATTTTATATGAGAGACTTGCTTTGTTTACCAAATAAAGTGGATCTAATTGGATTTGCATTGTAAACATTAAATACAAGTTAAAAAGGTATTACTTTTATTTCATGTATTAAGATTTTAGTTATGATACTTACAAAATCATTCCATATAAATCCACAGATTTTTAACAAAATTCTGTGCAGAAATAGCAAAAAATGTCCGCAGATTCCATCTGGCCCTACCTATGACTTCAAATGATCAGATTTGAAGATTTCTGTCCATCCATTAAAAGTCTATTAGCATTAAAACATTGATAAAATAAAATAAAATAAAATAAATCAAGCTGTTTAACCCAAAAGACTTTTATGATTGTGTCATTACTCACTTTAAAAGATGGACAGATTAAATTTTGATATTAATTCACATTTAAATGCGTTTTCAGTTTTTAGGCTTTCAATGAAGGAACAGAAATTATCTATTCAAATTGATTTTAAAAATATTTATCTTGATTGGTGTTGACAGATGACTGGGTTTGAACAACATGAGCTTGAGTAAACTATGACAGACTTTCATTTTTGGGTGAACAACTCTTTAGGCTACATCAAATGAAGCTACAGTTGAATGCATAATATAAAAAACCACAATATGAACACATTCAAAATAGTGCTGTAAAAAAATACCATCGTAAACATAAATACTCAGTATAGGCATCACAATGAAATCCTAATTTACAATTATACAAAGGAACCTAATACACATCTAAAGTACAAAATGCATCTATAAACATTACTTACACGTCACAAGTCATTCGATTGTAACAGATGAATTCCGTAAACTGTACAAATCAGTTTGTATCAAACTAACGACAAATCCACAATGTCAGAAACGTTATCTGTCCTCGTCAAGTTCAGTGTGGACTTTTTGTAGAACTTAGAAAGCTGGGATACATTGCGTCCAGCCTCTATTTGTATTAAATGAATCTTTATAAATACTAAAAACAACTTCAGAGCTGGATAATGTTGTGCTTTTTGGGATCCAGTAACCGATTCTTCAAAGCACTTTCAGTTCCTTCATCCTTCACGGCGAAGAGTCAGATTGAAGTTTCATTGCTGCCACTAAAAAGAGAAAGATGGAGGTTTAACGTTCAGAGCAAACTAGAACTGTCTATCTATTCAAAGGTTTTAGACATTAACCCCCCAAAGCATAAATTATTTAATGTGTTAAATGCGAAAAGCAGACATTTACACATTAAAGTAGCTTTAAAAACTCCTACAGGTTTAAAATGACATAATCAAGGTGAAAACTTAATGATTACAGATTTTGGGGAAGTGAATTTAATGTAATTTAATTTTGTTTCAATTATGAAACTGTTTGGTTTAATAAAACAACCCACTAAACGAGAACTCGTGGCCATGTCCACATCTACACAGGTTTGTTGTACGTTTTTCCTTCCTACTTCCAAAAAATTAATACAGTATATAAACGGGAAATGAATTAAATTACTGACAAAATATTTCACACACACATTAAATATTGACAAAATTAAGAAATATTTCTATTAGGTGCTGTGTAGGATTTAAATCAAACGTCACTTATCAAGACATACATAAAACACGTGTATTTACACCTATAAATTACTTGCATATACACCTATACTATTGGATGTTCAAAACAACATATATGAAACGTGTGTATGTACATATAAACTTTTTGCATGCCTTATTGCAAAGCTTATGAAATAGAAAGAATGTGAATAATAGAGTTATTAAATCTGTTAAATAACGTAAATATGTTATATAAAATAATATAAAATATTAGTCTGTAAATATATGGACTATATATAATTTATAAGATATATGTTTATGCTAAACCTTTTAATTTAATTAGGTGATTACATACACAAATACATTAAAGACCGTTCAAGTTGAAAAGCAACCAGAAATATGAATACTGTGTACTCAAACAACTAAACTCCTTCTTTCTAATGCAAATGTTAATGTAGCTTATACCTTTCTTTTTTTATTATCATAATTATTATACTTTTTCTGTTTTTTTTTTACAATGTGGATGTCATAATTGCAAGATTTTTGTATCATTTTAATTGTTAAATATTCAGCATATCCAAAAAAAAAAAAAACAATCACTGATAAAAAGTCTCTGTTCCTCACATTGGTCAAGTTAAACCCCACGGACCAGCTATATATAATCTCTCGACCCTCTATTTCTGTTTAATAGTTACTACTTATATTTTTTACAGTGGCTGGCATTCAGCATTTTGGTGCATGTTTATTGGTGACAGGCAAACCCACTTAAAAAGTGCATTCCTGCCCCCTACTGAACATAAGTGTGTTTCGTAACCCGTGACGAATAGTGACAACAATAAAAAAACAAACACACACTAATATTAAACTAAATCATTCATCCATTCTTGTCGGCTCAGTCCCATTTTTTAATCTGGCCAACTTTATTAATCTAAACTGCCAATTTATTCAACATCCAGTGGATGCCCTTCGAACTGCTATCCATCACTGGGAAACATCCTTACACACTCATTCACACATACACTAGGGCCAATTTAGCTCACCTAATTCACCTATAGCCCATGTCCTTGGACTTTTAGGGGAAACTGGAGCACCCGGAGAGAACCCACGCGAACACAGGGAGAACATGCAAACTCCACACAGAAATGCCAACTGACCCAGTGACCTTCTTGCTGTGATGCGATTGTGCTACCCACTACGCCCCCGTTAGGCCCATATTAAACAAAATCGTTTTATATTTTTATTATAATTAGCATAATTTATTTTCATTATTCAACAGATGCAACTGCTCTATAAATCACATTATTTTTGTATCCTAAGCTTTGTGTGCATATGCAAGGATGGAGATTATATGTATGTGCGAGTGTGTACAGGTATGTTTGCATGCAGCGAGTTTATATGTATGTGTGTGTGTATATATATATATATATATATATATATATATATATATATATAT
>CAIGQQ010004470.1:4461811-4484358 GCA_903798035.1 Danio albolineatus
TAATAATAATAATAATAATAATAATAATAATAATAATAATAATAATATTTTGAATAATATATATTTTAATGAAAATTACCCATTTCTTTAAATAAGAAATTAAATGTATGCCTTAATGTTTAAAGATATCCATTAAATATTTTACTGGTTATTACATAAAGTAAATATTTATTTTATAAAATTATCACTTTATAAAAAATACCTTTTGTATAAAAAAATATAGGCAATATTTAGTTTCAACAGTTTAAATACATATTTAATTACAAAACAAAATAGCATTTGTTTTATTCTTATATTCTACTTTAAATGGAATCATATAAACGATATGTATTGTAATAGTACTTCATGCTGTTGCTCACCTCTTCTGGGCAGCTGGTTGCTGTTTGGCTGACTGGGTGGACCTTCGCTTTGAGACAGATCTCCATTGTGATTCAGTTTATTGCCTTGATGAAGCTCCACATTCACTTTCGTTTCCACCCGCAGTTTCTCTGGACGCACCGTATCTTCACTTTCACTGGCTGTGGGCATCTCTTCTGGCCAGTACGGCTTCCCATGACCAGACACACCATCAACCGCTGAACAAACATGAACACAGTTATCCAAAGCTAAAGTTTTAGATACACACTGCCTTGTACTACTGTACCTGCACTCTTGGACCACTCAAACACTTACTTCTACTGCATGTTCAAACTGTTTACAGTATATAAGGAGTGGGGGGGTCCACTATCATATTTTAAACTGATGTTGATGTGTAATGTAGCTGCGTAAACATAAACAACATTGGCTATTACACAGTTAGCTTAGCAAAGCCTACAGCGAATGAAGTTTGGGGAGTACAAAAAATACATCCTGGTTAATGATGTCATATACCCTTCAGGTTACAAGCATACACCCCACGCAGTGAAGGGACGTGGCCAGATGAGCTGTAATGTTATAGCAGGACGCTTCCTGGTGATATGGAGTGGATCCACGAATTTCAGCACATTATGTGAGCTGACCATTATGTGAGGAACTAGGAAATATGACAGTCGTTTTTGTGTTAGCTGAGTAGCAGAGCATAATTAAAGTAAGATATATTAATAAAAACACATTGTGTTGCACCCCATAAACACAGTCAAGCTTTAAAACTACACTCTGGACCACCACTTTAAAATTATTTGAAGTCATACAGTTCTTAAGGTCTTTTTGGGAAAACTTGATTGTTTTTTTATGTTCAATCCACTTAAATAAGTAAAAACAATGAAGTTAGTTTAATCGATTTGTGTTGTGACAACATGAAGGAATAGTGTAAATCCCAGTATTGTTTTTACAGTGTAATGGTTTATTGTTCAAACTTTTGAGCTCTTGCTCAAAATGTGAAAAAAAAAAAAAACTGAAGATGCTTGAGTTTGTATTTCCTTGAAATCTTATTAGTTTTATTGTGATATTTGAGATGTTTTGAGACTTTCTAAGCTTCTAGACCAAACTCTGCAGTTCACCAGTTGTGATTCTTGGGAGACTGTTTCGTTCAGACCTCCTAAAATTGTGTTTAGCCAAAATGGACACATTTTCCTCCAGGCTGATTCATAAGACTTACAGTTTACTGGAAAATTTTAATTATTGACTTTTTAAAATTTTACAAACAACAACAACAACAACAACAACAACAACAACAACAACAACAACAACCATAATTCAGGAAATAAATGATGCAAGTGACAAATGTTTCCTGAACTCTTAATAGTTAATAGTATAATACTCCTAATAGTGGTTGGGTTTAAGTTTTGGGCAAGATTATGGATGTAGAATAAAATCATACTTTGAACTACCAAAAAACAGTTAATGTCGCAACAATAGGCAGGTAATAAGCCAGTAGTTAACAGCATGAAGAGTTAATAGCAGTTAATGAGCCACAGCTGCGTGCAAAATGGCATAAATGTTTTCAGAGTGCACTAAGAAGGGAGCACAACTGAACTGGAAAAAAACAAACTGAACTGCATTTAAAATAACCGTTAGAGTAAAGGTCTCAAACTCAATACCTGGAGGGCCGCAGCTCTGCACAGTTTTGCTTCAGTTCTAATCAAACAATGAGCCAAATAATCAAGGTGTTCAAGACTATTATAGACTATTAAGCAGGTGTGAGTTGGAGGTCGTTGGAGCTAAACTATGCAGACCTGCGGCCCTCCAGGAATTGAGTTTGAGACCATTGCTTTAGAGCAAATGTCATGACCAAGAAAACTTTAAACTTTCAAAATCATTCAAAATTGATGTTCAAGTTTTGATAATGACAAGCTTGCGTCACTGCAAATCCAAATACATAAGATTTAAATACATTGAAAATTATCAACATTAAGAAAATAAGTATAATACAGTACATAAATACAATATTAAAAGAAGCAGAAGAATTTAATAATGTTTTACTGTAACTATAAATAATTATGAAATAATAAACAAAATTAAATATGAAAAAAACTCATAATCTAGAGTTATCGAACACAGCCAGGATCTCTGCTTCTAACTATAGCAGTTTCAAGCACACAAGTTTGCGATGCTGTTTACAAATGTACACTGGAATTATGGAATCAAATCGTCAAACGATGTTTGTAATGACAGATCTTGGTTGGCCAACGATGGTTTGTGATGGAAATGGGCATCTTCCCATTTTGTGGAGCTCACCATAAAATCACAGCTGTTGTTTGGTTTGACCCACTGATAAATTATTAAGTGAGTGGCCAATGTTTAACCCTTATTTTTAGCCATAATTAATGGGAGGTCAAGCTTCCAGACAAAGACGTTGTAAAAATTTGTTTAATATCAATAGGAATATAACAATGGATTAGCAAAATTAAAAAAAGGTCTCAACAGGAGTTTTTTGGTAAAATTTTGAGCAAAAGATAGAAATGTTAAACAATAAACACTTTTTTAGGATGCACCAGATTTTTGCTTGCCGAAAATTAGAGACAGGCCTCACTGCAGCCCGCAGCTTGATGGACCAGGTCCACTACAAATGGACGATCGCTTACATCTCCCCCTACCGTAAACCCAACTGTCAGAGTAGCATGGGCATTACCTGAGTGGGCATTAACCCTAGCTTCGAAAACCGATATTTACCAAGTGTGCAAATACTAGCGTATAGTAATAATTATCACAAATGATTATGAACTTTGTTTTTGCCGTTTGCTAGAACAGCGCATGTAAAAGCGTAGGTCAGAGGTCACCTTTAGGAGTGCTGTGGACGGGCGTCCTCTCATTATTCCACTTGGTTTTGGAGTGTCTTTCCTCATCTTCGCTGTCTGAGGAGTGTGAGGAAGCATAAGAGCTGCTATGCTCATCCGCTGACAACTCACTGTCCGAATCTGAGTCTGAACGGAAACACAGAGGTTAGTTTTACCCATAAGTCAGTGTTCTTTTACGTCTGACTGCTAAGGCCCAGTTTACACCTGGTTTTAAAGTTCCAAACAAAATATTAAATGAGAAAACAGTGGGCGTGGTTTGTTACTACTGCTAGCTGATTGGATGTAGTAAAGTAGGCATTTAATTCAGAAAGTTCCAGAAAAGGGATTTGGTAGAGTTATCAAAAACAGACACCTGCTCCTCACCATTTCTGTTTGTTGTCAAAACTGACAGTTAGAGGGGCGTGGTTGAGTATGTTAGCCACGGCCAATACCTCAGACAGATGTAATCTGAGAATTGAACTAAAAGCAAACAGGAAGTGCATTTTCAGATTTCAATTACAGATTACAAGAGCAAAAAAAATGTTTATCTTAAACTATATTTTGTTAAAGGGCACCCATTTAACCCTTTTTTCATGATTTAAGATAAATCTTTTGCGTCTCCAGAGTGTGTCTCCTTTAATTTTAGTTCTCCCTGCCCACCGTTCCCACGTGCCTTTCAGAGTGTGCCTCAATCTCCCCCTCAGATGCGTCAGATAAACAGCACAGTGACAGACATGAAGGAAGCAGATCTCACTTAACGTTCGTGAGAAATTTAACTTCAGGAAATTAAAAAAAGAAAGACTTAGCGCCTTGATATCACCCCAATATGACTGTGGTAACATTATACCTACACAGCTTCAAAAGGATGATTTTTATCATAAGTGCCCCTTAATGACATGCACAGATGAATTGTTCACCACAAAATTAGCAATGTGAGCTAGCAAAATCAATATGGTTACTTCTGATTTCAAGTGTACTTCAAGATGTTTGCATTCACCTGATAACAAGTATTTGACAATACTGTATATAAAAGGGTCTAAAATGTTTTGAGCTTGTTTACGTTCGACCAGCAGAGGAAGCCAAAAACACATTTAACAGGATTGCGTCCATGATGAAAACTCTCATTTGGTCAAATATGTACAAACAGCCACAGTAGACAAACTACTTCTCACCTTATCAATGAACATGTAATCTTTATGGGACGAGTTGTAAAAAAAGTGCATAAATACAAAATATTCATAAATTGCTGTGTTAAAGCAGAACAGATTTTGCATGAGGAACAAAAAGTAAATGAGAACAACAATAAAAAACAGTCCTAATATATAATGAACGAATGAATGATGTACACAAATGCCTCATAAATATATAAATATATGTATTTATAGAGAAATAATTTAAATAAATTAATATTTATGTTAATAATAATAATAATAATAATAATAATAATAATTCATTAATTCATTAATTAATTCAATTATTTTCCTTCGACCTAGTCCCTAATTTATCAGGGGTCACCACAGTGGAATGAACCACCAACTACTCAGGCATATGTTTTACTCAGCGAATGCCCTTCCAGCTGCAACCCAGTACTGGAAAAATAATAATATGCTATAATCTAAGAGTAATAATAATTATAATGTACAATATTTTACTTTTCCAATATATGATATTATTCTTTTCCAATACTGAAGCTTTTTTCAATGATTATGGCAATCAAGTAAAAAAACCTAAAAACCACCAACAGACTTCGACAGTCTATGAAATATTTGCATAACACTCCTAAAAGATATTTCTCTGTATTCACCTTGTGTCTTTTTACTCTTATGGAAAAAGAGGGTCGAGTCTACTTCATCGTGTCCCACATGTCCACCATTGGACGATATGCTGCGCTTCTTCTCCCTGTGTGAAAACAAAATAGAATAAAAATTTGTTTCTCTACAATAAGGAGTCACACTGAAATCCTTTAAAACCAGCAAGTTGCTAGTGAAATGCTCAAAAATGAAGCTGCCAAAATAGCAACACGACAACCAGTTTTATTTCATTAGCAAATAAAATGTTCCTCGTAAAACACAAACTGACAGATCAAACGAATAAATCAGTGCACTCTGATCCATGTAACGCACGACACTGTGCTGTGAATTAGGATGCCTTTTACAATACTGAAGGACCCTGTCTGTGGTTATGGTAAAACAATTGGACGCATAAATACAGCTAAAATAGAGATAAATACAGTAAATACAGCTAAATTGAGAGTCATAATGAACTAAAGATATTCACCCCCTTAAGATGTTTGTTCACAATCTAACAGGTAATAATTGGGGTGAATATGTTAATGAAACAGCTGCCGGCACAGCTGCAGGAAAATACTTCAAAGAGTTCATTTGAATGTATAATTCCACATGTAAAGATCAAAATTAGAAAACTATTTCCTACCATCTGAGGTCACTTCTTAGTCTTTTTCTAGGTGTTAAAGAGAAGTATTTAAAGGGTTAGTTCACTCATAAATTTAAATGATGGCATTAATTACACACCCTCATGTCATTCCAATCCTGTGAGATTTTTTCAACGTCGGAACACAAATGAAGATGTTTTAAATGATTAAGCTCTCTCATCCTCCATACACAGCAAAAAGGAAATAAAAAAAGATGGAAAAAGGACTTTGTTCGCAAAATTTCTTCTCCCCCACGTCTGATCAGGGTGCACATTTGCTACAGGCAGTGTTAGAGTCAGCAGCGCAACACAAAAGCGTTGTACTGCCTATAGTAAATACACACCCTACTCTAGTGTGGAAGACATCAGCGAATTAAGTCATTTTTTTACAGTTTTTGGCACACAAAAGTTTGCTTGAAGTTTTGTATGGGTACAGTTGAAGCACTGAATTTACTGTATTTCTCATGACTAGGCCCACCTGGAATCTGTGTGCAGATTTCCACAAATTTTTAGCCCATCGAGTCTATGTATTTGCTTATGTAAATGTGTGTAAATATATATTTATTCAGTTTTAAATTAATTTCACTAATATTATTGTGATATAATAACAGTAATACTAAAATGTTCATATGATTTATTTACAATACAGTTTGTAAAGTAATATTTTCTGTCTTTTAGTAGATATACTGTATTATATAACAGACTTGCTTTGTTTACCAAAAAAGTGGATCTAATTGGATTTGCGTTGTAAACATTAAATAAAAGTTCAAATGTATTATTTTTTATTTTATGTATTAAGGTTTTAGTTATGTTACTCCTACAATCATTCCACATAAATCTGCTGATTTTTTACAACATTCTCTGCAGAAATAGCAAAAAATGTCGTTTCGAAAAGCAACACAAGAAAATTAAGATCACAAAGCAATTACATTAAGATCACAATGCAACAACATTTCAGAAAGAAAACATTAAGCTCACAACACAATAGAAATGCTCCCGACCACTAGCTGGCAGTGACTGGTTGAATGGCGAGTTACAGACCGAAACAGTGATTATCTCTTGACACCACAACAAATTTGTCACAATACATTGCTACCAAGGAGTAAGAAACAAAATTTACCTCTGGACATACGCATCTGCAATATCCACGAAATATACAAACATTCATGAGATGTGCACACAATTACCTGTTTGTGGATTAACTGCCACCTACTGTAGTGGTCAGGAGCATCTCGTTTGTGTTGTGAGCTTAATGTTTGCTTTTCGAAACGTAGTTGCATTGTGATCCTAATGTCTTGCATTGTGAGAATAACGTTTGCTTTTTGAAATGTCATTGCATTGTGATTTTTATGTTGTTTCATTGTGAGATTAACGTTTGGTTTTTTAAAATGTTGTTGTGTTGTGATCTTAATGTCGTTGTGTTGTGAGATTAACATTTGCTTTTTAGAATGTAGTTGCATTGTGATCTTAATGTTGTTGCATTGTGAGATTGATGTGATTGTGTTGTGAGATTAATGTTTACTTTTTAAAATGTTATAGTGATGTGATCTTTGCGTTGTGAGATTAATATTGGCTTTTTGAAATGTCGTTGTGTTGTGCACTACTGGGCCACCGCATGAGAGAGCTCCTGGATTTAATCTAAAATAACTTCATTTGTGTTCTGAGGATGAACAAAAGTCTCATGAAAAACATGAGGGTCAGTGATTAATCATTTCTTGTGGAACTAATCCTTCATTAAAAAGGTGCATGTTGAAAAAGATATTGTCTCTCAAAGTAAAATCTCACAATGAAACAACGGTTTCTCACCAGCCTGTCTGAGACCAGCTAACTCCCATTTCCTCACAGATCTTCAACAGATCATTGGAACAGCGCATAGTTCCATCCTGCTTCAAACGCTCCACCATCATCCCAATCAAGAAGAAGCAAAAGATCACTGGTTCTAGCATATCTGAAGGACATCACCGGACCTTTGCTGGACCCCCTGCAGTTTGCCTATAGAGCAAACCGGTCTGTGGATGATGCAGTCAACATGGGGCTGCATTATACCCTACAACATCTGGACAAACCAGGGAACTATGCAAGGAATCTGTTTGTGGACTTTAGTTCTGCCTTTAACACCATCGTCCCATCACTGCTCGAGCACAAACTGACCCAGCTCTCTGTTCCTAGCTCTGTCTGTCAGTGCATCACCAGCTTTCTGACAGATAGACAACAGCTAGTCAGAATGGGCAAAATCATGTCTGACAGCCGCACCATCAGTACTGGTGCCCCCCAAGAATGTGTTCTCTCCCCACTGCTCTTCTCCCTGTACACCAACGACTGCACCGCAAAAGATCCCTCCGTCAAGCTCCTGAAGTTTGCGGACGACACTACTGTTATCAGCCTCATCCGGAACGGTGACGAGTGTGCATACAGACAGGAGGTAGAGCGGCTGGCTTTATGGTGCAGATACAACAACCTGGAGCTGAACACGCTCAAAACGGTGGAGATGATAGTGGACTTCAGGAGAAACCCTCCTGCACTCCCCCCGCTCACCATCATGAACAGCACTGTGGCTGCAGTGGAGTCATTCAGGTTCCAGGGCACCACCATCTCTCAGGATCTGAAGTGGGACACTCACATAGACTCTATTGTGAAGAAAGCCCAGCAGAGACTGTACTTCCTCCGTCAGCTGAGGAAGTTCAACCTGCCACAGGAGCTGCTCGTGCAGTTCTACTCAGCTGTCATCCAATCCATCCTCTGCACTTGAATCACCGTCTGGTTCGGCTCAGCAGCCAAATCTGACCTCCGTAGACTACAGCGAATAGTCCGGACTGCTGAACAAATAACTGGCACTTCTCTTCCGACACTTCAAGAACTGTACTCTTCCACAGTGAGTAAAAGGGCTCGCAAAATCACCCTGGACGCCTCGCACCCAGCACACTTCCTGTTTGAACTGCTACCGTCTGGCCGGCGCTACAGAGCACCGAGCACAAAAACTGCCAGACACAGGAAAAGTTTCTTTCCTCAGGCCATCTACCTAATGAACAGTTAATATTTTTCCTATTGTGCAATAAATGTGCAATACTCACTCATACGCACTTGTACACAGCACCTTATAACAACATACAATGCAATACTTCTTACGCATCTGTACACAGCACCTTATAACAACATACAATGCAATACTTCTCCTTACGCATTTGTACACAGCACCTCATAACAATATACATTGCAATACTTCTTACGCATTTGTACACAGCACCTTATAACCTGTATATTTATAACAATCTGTACATACATTTCAACATCCAGATCGTTGGACTGACTGCACCTCTGTTTAATGTCTATCGTCTTTTTTTATATTTATTCTGTGTTGTCATTTGTCACTTTATGTACACTGGAAGCTTCTGTAGCCAAAGCAAATTCCTTGTGTGTGTGAAGCACACTTGGCAATAAAACTGATTCTGATTCTGATTTTGATTCTAAAAAGTCAACTCTAAATTGCCTTAACGAGTCTTTATTTCCAATTCCTTTGCCTGCTATATTCTTGTTTCCTATAATCTACACAAACACAATAAAATGGAACATATTTGTATAATGCCTGCCTGCCCACAAAATAAGAACATAAAGACCAATCGAACAGACTTGGCCAGCTGACCAATCAAAGCAAAGTTGGCTTATGGAAGGAAGGGAAGGGATTTACAACCCTTAAAAAGTTCACTCAAAAATTACTTACAATTTAATCACCCTCAAGTGTTTCCAAACCTTTATGAGTTTCTTTCCTCTGTTCAACACAAAATTAGTTCAACAGAAGAAAGAAACTTATAAAGGTTTGGCACAAGTAACGGGTGAGTAAATGAAAGAATTCAAATGTTTTGGTGAACTATACCTTTATGTCCTGAACTGACTCAAATGAACCGTATTTAAAATCATTCCAAAGTGATTCTAATATTAAGTGCAAATTCTGAGAAAATTACAATGTTTTCTGACCCCAATGTAGGGGACTCCAACACAATATTGGCATACTTTAAAATACCATCTGACCTGCTCTTTAATCAAATTCTCTAACAGCAGGTTGTCCAGATCAAGATTTGAGAGTGGAGAAAAGTGCTATAAAAATATAACAAATTATGGAGCGTGATATAGCAACAACTGAAATTGCTTACAATTTTGAAGAATTAATTCTGACCAAAAGCAAGTGTTCATAAATCGTTCTCTAATTTTGCTCTTTGCTGAATTTAGAAAACTGCTTATTATATGAGAGAAAGCTAAGTTCTTTATGAGTTCAAAGAAGTCTTTCATGTAATAAATTCAAAGGAGATGTTTTTTACAACCTGGATATCTTAACTCTGATTGATCAATCATGGTAATCAATACGAATCTGCAGTGAATTACCTGAATGTGGAAGCGAGGTAACTGCTACCATGACTCTTTCCTGATCTGACTGAGCTCTGCAGAGACACACTGGATTCTCCAATGGTGGTTCGGTACAGACCTCCATCCTCCGTGTAGACGTCACCATTCAGAGATCGCTAAAAAAAAAAGATAGAAGATAAATAAACTGTGCCTGCATACTGAAAGAATGTTTTAATTGTGTCAAACTCACCGTGAGTAACGTAGCTCGTGTTACACTGGGATCCTCAGCTGGTATTTTCTTCCCTGTAAAGACACTTTTCAGGTTTCTCCTCACATCTTTGTTGAGAATACAGTGGAAAAAGAAGATGCAAATGCCCTGGAATGAAAAATTAACACATCAACACTGAATCATTGCATGTATTATTATTTATTTTTAATAAATAAAAAAAGCTTGTTGGTTTAAGACTGTAATTTAATCCCATACAGTTTTGATTAATACCCAACGTATTTGTATTTAATTTAACATATTATTATTTTCCATTTTTTATTTAAACTTTTATTTAATGTTCCTCTTTACCAGAACCTTATTTGCAATAATAAAAACAGCAATATTATTAGTATTGTATTTGTTTAAACCACATTTTAATAATTTAGTTTAATTATTTTCCATTGTACCGTACTTAATTTCACATTTTAGTATTTTGTTATTATTATATATTATTTTTTTATACATATTATTATTTTTTATTAAACATTTTTGTCACCCTTTATTTTATATATTTCTTTATTTTCATTTTATAAATCTCTTTATTTACTTTCCAATTTTGTTGTATATTGTTTATTTTTATATAAAATAAAATGAAAATATAATATAATCATTATTATAGTTATAAATATGATTTTATTGGCAACAACAACAAACAATAACATCTGTACATTTTAAATAGAATATAATGTCACACTTTATTTTGACGGTCCGTTTGTTGAATTTAAGTTACATTGCGACTACATGCCAACTAATTCTCATTAGATTATGAGTAGACTGTTAGGTTGGAGTTAGGGGTAAGGTTAGTGTAAGTTGATATGTCCTTGAAAAGTTTCTTATAGTCAGTTAAATGTCTGTTGAATGTCTGTATCAACAGATATTAAGCAGACAGTCTACTAATACTAAAATGGAACATCAAAATAAAGTGTTACCGAAAATAAATAATAACTATGAAAACGATAAAGCATTTTGAAATTGATTCCGGCTTTTGATTCATATTTATTTTACCTTTCTAAAATTACAACATGTCTATTCTAAGTTCTTTTCCATTGTAAGGTTATACATTATTTCCATGTCCATAGGTGCACATATGTACCTGTAGGCAGCTGAGGATGGCGAAGAGGTAGTGAAAGGACAACACATCACTGTTGACCGCCATCAGACCCAGCAGCCAGGTGGCGCTGATGAGCAGCAGGAGGAGGAAGGCCACTCGAAGAGCAGAGCTAAACAACAGCAAATAACCAGTGACAAAACACCAAAAATATCCTTCAGGTTGATCACACCAGTCTTTTGTTAACTTACATCGCTCCTGATTTCTCTGTTCGCTGGCGCCGTCCACACGAGGCTTTGGCTGCCAGTACAATTAGGACTATATTAATCTGTTAAACAGAGGTGTATATTTTCAATAGTTCACCAACACTTCAGGTTGCTAAAGAAATAAGATAAAAATGCACAAACTGACAAGCACTACTATGGATATTGGTCCTGTGATGCTCCAGATGAGAGTGTCATAAACAGACAGCCAGCAGAAGTCAGGGTTTCCATAACCCTGCGGATCCAAACCCACAGCCAGACCTGATGACACAGACACACAATCAGCACTAGTGAGCAATCAATGAGCAAATTACACAGCCTTTAAACATCTTACAGCATATCTGATTATATTTATACAACATGTATCCAAACTTCATACTGAAAGTGTTCATGCTACGTGTTTCTCTGCAATTTCTGTAAATTTGACAAAGCTGCTTGTTTTTCTACTGGATTGAGAATATTGGTTGAGAATATGATCATTTTAAGTTATCCTGAGGTCCTTTTGGGAGATTTCTGCAGCCCCTTACTGGGTCCTAGCCCCTAGGTAGATCACCCAATATATTTAAGGCCGTTAACACGAACATGGGTATTTTCAAAACCACACTTTTTTCATCATAGTTTTGCTGTTTGTCCACACAAAAACAAAGTATTGGGTGTTTGAAACCAAAACATTCTGAAAACTCCGGCCAGGGTGAAGAGTTGTTGCCTCACAATGTCAGCGTGCACATTGTTTTTTCCTTTATAATCGGCCAACAGGACTGAGTTGAAGCAAATTTTTAGTGTTTGCAGCAAATGCATTGCGTATTCTAAATGTTTTGTACCACGGGACAGTCTCTGTTTGCATTGACTTGTATCAAAGTCCCTTTATGGCAAGTCATTTCACTCTGCGGCCATCTCTGAAACGCCTTTCAGGCAGTATGCTTGGGCATTCTGTCTGAATGGGGAAACATCAAATTCTCCAAAATTGTTTGCCAAGCTTACGAGTACATAACATACTGTATTTGTAATCAGCAATAAAATTAATCAACAGCTGTCTCAAAAGTTTGGTTTCTAAACTTTCGAATCAAACAAAATCTGCAATTTTTCAGGATGCTCCAGCTAATGCACATGCGCACTCGAAAGAATCGAGTTCATGACACCAATCTCATTTATGGCTGTTCTACATCGTCCTCTGTATAATGCTCTGTCAGATCGCGCTGCTCTTCTGAAGTAATCCAAAACTTGGTGAATCTCCTCCAGAAATGACAGCGACTCTTTGTTTACAAGTTTGTGGGCATTTAGTTGTGTCATGTGATGTGTGTTTGACAGGTTCACTGTACCTCGCGTTCATTCCATACAGATTACAAAACCAAAAAACTTTTGTTTTTAAGCGCACTTAATTCATTTAAAAGTAAAGATTTCAAGCTTTATGTGGATATATTTCTTATGTCTGTTAAGCAAGTATTCGCTGAGATTGTGGTTTTTGACCACAAAAAGCACACATCTCGTCTTCTTCCCAGAGAAGCGTCAGTCTACAGCGATAGATGATTGGCTCCTTTACTAGTAGGCGGGGCTTCATTCGTCATATTGGCCATTACACTTTTCCCCATTCTAAACTATACGAGTGTAGTCTTTGCTTGTGTGCAATTTACTTACAAAAATATCCGTTTGGTGTGAATTCAGCATAAAAGTGTCATTATCTTTGCCTGTTAGGTCAGCATCTCTTGTTATCTCAGCATCTCTTTTGGTGTTTCCATGTGGATTTTAAAAAAAGAATGCAGGGGAAAATCCATTCATAAAAGCACTCGTGTATGCGTGGATAGGGCCTAAGTCAACCCAAGGTTCCTTCGGAAGATCTCTGTGCTCTTTTGAAAGTTTTGTATGGCTTTCCAGTAGGCCACAGGTTCCTGCCTCAGAACTTAGTACTTCGAAGTCATATTGAAGGCACTTTGTAAGTTTTTTGTCACCCCTAAGCGGGCCCCAGCTTCCTGATCAATGCTTTTAAGTTATCATGAGGACCCTTTATAATATTTCTGCAGCCGCCTAGTGTGCCCCAAGCTAGGGGATCAAACACTTGTATATAATACTGAGGGATCCTTTTTTTTCATGGCATTCAAGTAGATCCCTGGTTGAGAACACACTACTTTAACGTCATCCTGAGGGTCAATTTGCACTTTTTTTGTAGATCTCTAGTGCAGTGGTTCTCAATCTTGATCCTAACAACCACTCAAACTGCATGTTTCCTACCTTTCTCTGACTACATTAGAGGTTTGTTCCATTTAAATGTAAGTGACCTTCAAAGTAGACATCACTAGATAGTCTGCCAGGATACCAGATCAAAGGAATAATGTTCAATTCAAAGCACATTAAAGTGTGTGATTTTTTTTTTCTTTAAATCAAACAGTTTTCAAGTTCAGCCAGTTGTTCTTGTGCAGGGACCAGTGATGAGCTGTGAACACTATATATGGTACATACCAATAAAAACACAGTTCCTTTATTAGGCTCTTATCTTATGAGCTGGTTATCTAGATCAGGGTTGTTTAACAAGAGAGATGTGCAAAATGTCCCGAGCAGGAGGTCAAGAGGACCAGGATTGGGAACTGCTGCTCTAGTTCATGTTAATGATAAGTCAGTGTGTTAACTCGCGATCAACTGAGCATCATACCGGTAATAATAGCTGGAATCCCCCAGCCAATGGCATAGTAGAAGCGCATGTGGCCTTGGTTGATGTTACGCATCTCAGTCAGCATTCGATAAATGTGCAGCCCCTCCACAAACATCCAGGCGAATGCGCACATGTATGAGTAATGTAGAAGAATGGCCACAACTGTACATACAAACTACAAAAACAAGGGTTTAGTATCATATAGAAACTGCTAAGTTATAATTAGAACAAAATAAAATTGTTGATATTATAGTAGAGATACTCCTGCTCACCGGACTGTCCGTCTGATTGATCCCAGTGAGGAAGATGAACTCTGAGAGGAAGATGGAGGCCACCAGGTTCTTGTGGATGCTGTGTAGATTGGAGTGCAGTTTGCGAAGAATGGCCAACAGGAGGAAGGTGATGAGGAGGGCCACCAGTGAAGCTGACACTGTTGTGTAGGTCACTACTTTCAAAGGAAGAACGTCACCATGCTGTAACCGAAAATCAACTAGTTAGCTGGAGGAATACTAAGAAAAATCAACGATTCAGATTGATGACTTTGGCTAATTCTAAAACCAATTTCAGATTTTTAAAAACATTTATTTAATTTTATTTTCCAAAATTACATTTGGTAGTGTAATTTCATAAAATAAAATAAAAATATGATTAGACATAAAACATACAACAAAACAGTAGTCAGGCTAAACAAAAATGCAAATTTACATTTCCATGCTGGAAATCAGACAGCTGTACTGGTATTTAGTATGTATTACACAGAAAGAAAATATAATCTAAACTTAAATATAACTTTGACCCCATTTCAGTACTTAGGATTTTCTTCCAGTATTTCTGTACTTACAGAGATTCTGCAAACGGGTTTTTTCAAACCCAAACCTACTTCACATATAAGATCAAATCAACAGATTCACATGTACACTGTAAAAAATCCAACTTATTTATTTATTATTATATTTATTTTTTAGATTTTTAATAGGAGTAATATAAATTTTTACTTTTTTTGTGCACAAAATTGTATTTTAATCTGAACCACTGAAGTCACTTGGAATTTTTGGGTTCTTTTTTATTATTTTGATTCCTTTTCTGGACTTTGAGCATCTCAGGACTATTGTAGTCTATAGAGGATGAGAGAGAACTCAGATTTAATCTAAAATGCCTTAATTTGTGTTCCGAAGATGAAAGAAGGTCTCAGGGTATAGGAGCGAAATGAGGGTGTGTAATTAATAATAGAATTTTCATTTTTGGTTGAATTAACCCTTTAAATAAAACAATGGCCATTTGTCAATCATGCAAGAAAAAACAATCAAACCAAAAAAAAAAACCCAGCTGCTTCCCTCTCACCTCTCGTTTGGAGACGTCCATGAGGACAGCAAAGCTGCTCATATGATTGCATTGGCAGCTGATGTGAGTGGAGTTCCTGAAGACCAGCTCACAGCCTTTAGAAGACCAGGCACCTCCACCAGCAACCCTATGGAATAAAAATACATCATTATATTATACATCATTATAAAAATACAAGTCAGTACATAAGCAGAGACTTTACATGAGCTTTTTTTCTTTGGACCCTCAATGAATAATGAATTAATACATATTTCGTATATTTTCAGGGACTCACAGGATGGAGTGGTTCCAGTAGACGCACACAGGTTTGGTCCTCTCATGAGTCTCCAGGAGCCTGAATTTCAGCAATATTGGTCTTTGGAGAGGGGTTAAGACCGGTTCTCCATCCTTGTGGATTACCACACTCAATATAGGTGTGTTGATGACAGGACGATTGGGCAGTCTGAGAAAGTGGAGAACACCATATATATTTACACTAAACTACTAGTATAATTATTCAGTCTCAAGATATATTTATATATATATTCATTCATTCATTTTCCTTTGGCTTAGTCCCTTTATTCATCAGGGGTCACCACAGCATAATGGACCACCAACTTATCCAGCATATGTTTTACACAGCGGATGCCCTTCCAGCTGCTACCCAGTAATGGGGAACATCCATACACTCTTTCACATACATACACTATGGCCAATTTAGTTTATTTAATTCACCAATACCATTTGTCTATGGGGAAACCAGAGCACCCGAAGGAAACTCACACAGGGAGAACATGCAAACATGCAATATATATATAATAGTCAAGATGGTTTGTAGTACCCAGGTGAGCCTATGTTATTAGTTTTATTTGTTGTTATCTGAGATTAACATAATCTGGAATGCTATAATTGACCAATCAGAATCACGTATTCCGGAGAACCATATATTAATGTCTGATTTTATTTTTTACTCTTTTTCTTCACATGTCAGTTGGGATTTATGGAAGCGCATTTCCAGCATGTAAGAAAAAAACTCAATCTCAGAAATGAACATCTTTATTAATCTAATAATTTTGACCTTTTATTTCAGATAATTTCAGTTTATTAATGAATACTAATTTAAGCATAAAAATCTCATGTTAAGTATTAAAATTTATTACAGTTACTAGTTTCTTGAGTATTGCTAAAGTTAGTATAAATTGATTATAATGCTAAAACTGTACCTTAGACTGCGTCTGTCTGGATCATAACTCTCTGGAAGAAGGCGACCCAGAGACCTGTAGATCAGCACCATCACTGCAGCAGGGGGATCGGGCTGTTCTGCGTGCCGTCTTTTCTTAACGGACGGTGCCAGATCAACAACATCTGATCCATCCATGCTCATCACAGACACAGTTGAGTTCATCTGGGATGGAGGATCTGTGGTGAAAGCATCTATAGTGTAATAAGACACATAATGTTTAACATTTTGAGCACATTTCCATAAATATTAATGCCTGTACAGTGCCATCTACTAATACTGGAATCCCTTGGTAAATATGAGCAAAGAAGGATGTAAAAGTGTCAATCTTTTGCTCAAAATATGAACAAGAAAACTCTGCTCTCATTGAGAACAATCAATTGCAAATGCAGAATAGTTTTATCAAGAAACCGATTTTTAGTTAAATATAGGTTTGCTGCAATAATTGACACCCCTGTAATACATATGAACAAAATACAGTTGAAGATTGTTTAATTTTAAGATCGAATTACCCTTCTATAAAGTTGTATTCCTTTTAAAACTATTTCTTAAGCGCCATTTAAGAGAGATGAGCCTTTTTTACACAATTTTAAAATGTAATAGATTCAATAACATATTTCTAATAATCAATTTCTTTAGCCTTCGCCATGATGAAAGTACATAACATTTTACTAGTTATTTTTGAAAGATGCTAGTATTCAGTTCAATTTAAAGGTGTTTCTATGTAGGTTAATTAGGGTAACTAGGCATGTTAGGGTAATTAGGAAAGTCACTGGACAACAGCTGTTTGTTTTGCAGCCAATCAAAAAAAGCGGGCTTAATATTACTAATAATATTGACCCTAAAATAGTTTTTAAAAAATGTATAAACTGCTTTTATTGCAGCTGAAAGAAAACAAAAAAGACTTTCTTCAGAAGAAAAAATATAACAGGAAATACTGTGAAAATGTCCTTGCTCTGTTAAACATCACATGGGAAATATTTTAGAAGAATACAAATTTAACAGGAGGGTAAACAATTTTACCTTCAATGGTATTTCTACAATCCAACATCTCCTACATTAATTCCTACAAAATATCTCAAATAATTTCAGCAAAGGAGCCTCACCCTAAATCCAAAAGACAAACTCGAGCATCTTTTTTGAGCAAACAATCAAAAACTTCGATAAAGACATTTCTTTACTTATGTTTACCAAGGATACCAAAATTAGCGAAGGCCACAAGCAATACAGTTCAAAGTGAGAACCTTTGCTTTTCTTAGAGATGGTAAGCAGGTTTGGGAACAGCACTGAAGACTCCATCTCTTTTGAGAAGACCTCCTTAACCTCCTGAAATCGAGGAATCTTTTTTTGGCTTGCAGTGGAGTCCAGAAAATCTAATGCAACAACTTGAATAGGAAGACAAAAAATGGTAAATACGTTTAAGTCAAAGCTAAGCAGAGCAGGAAGAAGAAGGCGATACTAACTGATGTTGTCAGTGATGATGGTGAAGGGTCTCAGGTAGGTCTTCCTCATGTTTTGGACCAGAGTGTTTGCGTACTCCTCAAACTGGTGGAGCAGGTTTGCCGTACCGCTGTCAGAGCGCTGGATCTTCTCCCAATGCTCCTGGTTGAGCGGGTCGAGGATGGCACTTCCAGCTTTAATGATGTTCTAGCACAACAAACAAAAGAGATGTTCATTAATACTGGATTAAGACCATGCACTATAGTTTTCAAATAAATTCATTCAAATTTTGAGAGAGAAGCTGCCATAATGTTTTAAATTGTGCAATTCTGAGTGTGCATCACACTTATGAGTGGGCTGTACAAACCACCTGTAGGAAACACACACTTTCCTCTCTATATGCGCGTAACACTTTCTTATAAACATTATGTGGACTCAATAAACAATAACGGGTAACAAAACAAAACAAAACAAAACAAAAAACATAACAAAACAAAACAAAACAAAGCAAAACAAAAAACAAAACAAGAATGGAACAGATATCACCTTTTAGAACAGTATTATATTGTATAAGTGCTGATTAACTGTATATTTGACTTTTAAGTATGTAATATTTGCTGATGATTGAATGTTTGTGTTGATTTATGTTTTTTGATCGCCTCACAGCAAGAAGGTCGCTGGTTCGAGCCTTGGCTGGGTCCGTTGGCATTTCTGTGTGGAGTTTGCATGTTCTCCCCGTGGTCGCGTGGGTTTCCTCCGGGTCCTCTGGTTTTCCCCCACAAGTCCAAAGAGATGTGGTATAGGTGAATTGGGTAGGCTAAATTATCCGTAGTGTATGTGTGTGAATGAGTGTGTATGGATGTTTCCCAGAGATGGGTTGCAGCTGGAAGGGCATCCACTGCATAAAACATATGCTGGATAAGTTGGCGGTTCATTCTATTGTGGCGACCCCAGATTAATAAAGGGACTAAGCTGAAAATGAATGAATGGATGAATGTTTTTTGATGTCTGTTGCTGTTCAGTGTATGCAAATGTGGGCCTAGAGTTCAAGACAAATTTCCTCATTGGAGACAATAAAGTGTAAACAAACAAACAAACAAACAAACAAACAAACAAACAAACAAATTAACAAACAAACAGCTGTACTGTCTACCCTATAAACAACTGGATGATCTGTTATTAGATTGTAATGTCGTAATGCACACATTTTATAAAGCTGCTTTGGAACAATACTTGCTGTGAAAAGTGATATACAATTAAACTTGAATTGAATATTATATATTATTTAAGCACTGCATGTATCTTCATATAAGCACTGCATGGATATTTGAATATATTGTGTTATTGTGTTATACTGTAAGTGTATTTCCATATAATATTTTAGAGTACCTACTGTTTGTATTAATAATCTGCATCCGTCTTTATTTTTGGAATTACTGTTTTCACTTTAGTTTTAGTTAAAGCTTTGGTAATGTGGTTGTGGCTTCGTCATTTGTGTTACTGTATATTTTTTATGTTTGAATAGTTTAATTAATATTTATCATATTTATAGTTTGTATTTAATTTAAATAAAAATGAGAACTATAAGATATTATAAAATACCTTAATATAATAAAAATAATTTTAATTTTAATATATAACAAATATTTAATAAAAAGAACAAAACACAAGACAAAAACACTAAAACATTCGTTAAAATTATACTTTTTACAGAACAAAAAAATTGGAGTATTAATTTAAAAAATGTAAATAAATGTAAATAAGTAAAGTACTTTAGTACTCAGTATCTCAATAATACAGTACAGTAAAATAATGCTAAATAGCTATATCAGTGTCAACCAGGCAGATCATCTTGACATCTTTAGTTCCGACCAGGTATTTGTTTCAATAATATTTCATCAGACAGAACCTGAATGTGAAGACCTGTAACGTTCCTGCTAGATTCTGTGTGTACTTGCTTACAGTATGTGGTTTACGAGGACACAAAATTGTACAATGACATAGGTATGACCCAGTTGTCCACAATTAAGGTGGTTACAAGGACATGTCTTATAGTCTTATATCCTCGAAATTCAAAACACTTTATAGAAATCACACTTTAAGGGGATTATTTGGCATTGCAAATTTGTCACAGGCTCCCTATGAGGTAGGTTAGGGCCATATAATAAGCAGTTTAACAATATAAAATAAATTAAGCCAATGGAGAGTCCTCATAAACTATATATATATGTGTGTGTGTGTGTGTGTGTGTGTGTGTGTGTGTGGAGTTTACCCTGTTGAAATCAGTATCATGTGTGGCCGTGAGCTCGAATCCCTGCTGCAGGCTCTCGTGCTCCAGCACACTGGCCAGCAGATGGTAGGCCGTCCTCACATCATTCCCAAAAAGACGATCCGTGTGTCCTGTGGCCGACTGAAGCAGACTTGCAAGGCTTCTGGATCTCTCTCCATCCATTCGAGAAGCGTTTGCATGAAGATCCTCACTCTGAAACACAAGAGAAAGATGAAACACTTGCATAATGTTTATAGAGGGGTAAAGGATGCTTCAGAACTTCTGGACTAGCATTACAGCTTCAATAAAGCAAAACAGAAGAGCCACAGACCTCTTTCTTGAGCTTTGAGAAGCTGAGGGACGTGCAGTTGAAGAGCTCAGAGGGAAACCAGCCTTTATCATCACTGCAGTGACGGATAGCTGTGCCTGTTAAATCACACGCCAAAAGTGAATTTAACAATGAACTATTGAAATGCAATTAGGTTACTATTAATTTAAATATTTAACATATAATTTTTACAGAATATTGCTAAAATTATAATAATCTTAATTGGGCAAAATATATTCGTGTGTGTATGTGTAAATTATATAAATGTCCAAATATATTTTGTCTCAAATTCAGTCAAGTGTGTGCGTACTATTGATTGTTTTAGTGAATAAGTGATTTAGTTAAGGAGATTATCGATCATCATACTCACCACTGGATCCTTTGGGGCAGTTTGTAGCTGCAGGGCCACCAAACATGGTCCGGGGCCACCAGATCCCCTCTTCAAAGGCTTTGGGACAACCATCATAAACCACTAGATAAACAAATGAAGGCTCTAATGAGGCTGGTTGCTGTAAAATAGGGTTTTTGCCTGAAGAGTGTTGACTTATAGACACAGTTCATGAAAAAGGAGGGAAAAAATACTATCAATGTTTCCAACTTTCTTCAAAATATCTTCTCTTGTGTTCAACAGTGTTCAATTGGAACAAGTGATGGGGCGAGTAAATGATGGCGTAAATATCAGTTTTGGGTGAACTGTCCCTTTAACAGATACATACCCACACATCCAGTGACTGTGACCTCAGCAAAGGGGTTGTCGCAGCGGTTACACTGGCGGCCCACAACACCCGTCTTACAGGAGCACTGCCCCGTCACAGCGTCACACATCCGCGAATGAGAGCCCAAGTGGAAACAGTCACACGGGTAGCAGGTGTCTCCTTCGAGAGGACGAAAGTAGTTGTCCTGAAAAAGTTACATTATATTTACATTACTCATTTAGCAGACACTTTTATTCAAAGTACCATACAAATGAAGATAGTAGAACCACTTTAGGTCACCAGAGAGCAGTAATATATAGACACTTTTACAAATCTAAGTTAGTTTAGCATTTACATATATATTCCTTGTATATATTCCTTTTATATGTATATTCCTGTTTTTATATAGTTTTCCCAATAAATGAATTTTATATCAGAATAGAAAAACTACTGAATAATCATAACTGCATCAAAATAGTCTACCAATATAAACAATACAAATTGTCTACATAAAACAGCAGTTGTACTTGTGGGAAATTGCATTTACAAAACAGTTTGACGGCATAATAGTGTATAAAATAGAAAATCAAACACAGAGTCGCAAAAACCCTTTTGTACGAAGAAATACTTTCTTCCATCATTCACATCTTTAGCTAGTCAGAACAGCAGATATTATTGATAATTCAAAAATGTCACCATATATATATATATGTTGTGGATGCTGCTGTATCTCCGAAAAAGTAGATTATGTTGTCCAACAGCTGCAATATTTGTCAAACTGTAGTGAGTTTATTTCTATCTGCTGTCACTCTAATTTTGGGCAGAGTAATACAGAAGGCTGATGAGAGGCTGTAGGAGTTCTGATATTGAATTTAGCCTACCAAATTCCCCTACACCACATGTCTTTGGACTTGTGGGGGAAACCAGAGCACCTGGAGGAAACCCACGCCAACACGGGAAGAACATGCAAACTCCACAAAGAAATGACAACTGACCCAGCCGAACCACCAGTCTTGCTGTGAGGCGATTGTGTGTGTATATATATATATATATATATATATATATATATA
>CAIGQQ010004470.1:4487565-4498401 GCA_903798035.1 Danio albolineatus
GATAGATAGATAGATAGATAGATAGATAGATAGATAGATAGATAGATAGATGAATGTACAGATAGATTGATGAATGGGTGAACAGACGGATGGACAACTGAATGAAAGGATTGATGGATTGATGATGACTGAATAAATATATTAATTAATTAATGGATCGACGAACGAACGAACGAACAAGCAAGCGAGCGAACAAATGAATAAACGATTGAACGAACGGACGGATAGATTGATGAATGGACAAATAGATGGATGCATGGAATGAATGATCCATGTAAAGATACTCACTTGTGCTCACAGTACTGGCCATAGTAATTGTGTCCACAGTCACAGCTATAGCCACCTCTAGTGCTGGGTTTGCGAACACAAGAGGAAGCGTGTTCACAAGGATTCAATAAACACGCATCTACACAGTCCCTGCCGAAGTAACCTGGGTGAAAAGAAAGAGATATGAAGATTGTCTTTATTGTTTGCTTGATTGTCGAAGTTTCTGAGTACATTTTACTGGTCATAGCTATTGTTTCACTGATTAGGTTCACCGGGTCCTTGTTTAGATAATCGGTTATGCTGTCTTTCTGAAAAGGTAAACCACTTTTTTTCACTCCAAGTTTTTTTGTAGTGCTATTGTATTTACCTGGTTGACAGACACACGTGTGGGACGTCCAGTTGTCTGTACAGCGGCTGTGTGACGGACACAAGTTATCCAGACACGCATCAGGTACATTACATCCATCTTTTGCATGGATTCGTTTTGCATGGCGTATGTTGATGTTGGCAGTGTTGGTGGACGTCTCACCCATTCGCACACCCTATGAGAAAACCACATTAACATAGCCAGGTGAATAAGACAATACACACCTTTAAATTTTATAAACGTGTGTACAGTACGTGGGATTTACCTGCATGCAGCCATTAAATCCACCCTGCACAGTGTCATCTTTCTTAAGCAGTCCACCGATAAACAAGTTCCTCAGTTTAAGTCCGGGCAGCTCATTACCGATCTCCACTGTCCTCTAGACATCAAAACAGTATGGGAATTTTTATTAAACTAACAATAACACAAGTTTTCATAATCTAATTCATTTGCCAAATGTATTAAAAAGTGAAACTATATAGTTATAACAGTTAGTCCCCTATATCATTTTTATGCAACTGTTTTATGCACAATTTCAGTGCAGCGTTTATTTGGTGTAATTGTTAAACTGTCAAATGTGGGAAAATGTATATAAAAAAACACTGGAACATTTTGTCAGATTATTTATTTTCGATTGATTTAAAATTAATTTTCTTTTTTGTTTTTATTTTATCAAGTCTTAGTAATTTAGTTATTTGTGTTCATTTTGTTTTTTTTTATTTATTCAGTTTTGAACAGTTTCAGTTTCTTTATTATTAGTTGTACTTGTTTTAGTGTATCATTCATTCATTCATTCATTTTCTTGACGGCTTAGTTTCTTTATTAATCCGGGGTCGCCACAGCGGAATGAACCGCCAACTTATCAAGCATGTGTTTTACGCAGCAGACGCCCTTCCAGCTGCAACTATCACTGGGATACATCCATACTCACTCATTCACACACATACACTAGGGCCAATTTTGCATACCCAATTCACTTATAGCACATGTCTTTGGACTTGTGGGGGAAACTTGAGCACTCAATATGGGGAGAACATGCAAACATGCTAACTGACCCAGCCGAGGCTCAAACTAGCGACCTTCTTGCTGTGATTGTGCTACCCACTGCGCCACCGTGAGGCCTTTTAGTGTATCGGTAAAACTAAATGATAGTTTGTTCATATTATAGTTGGCTTGATTTATTAAAGCTAAAATAATGCATGATATGAAATGTGACGGACATAACACACAAAAAACGGATGTATATCCAAAATCGGACATTGATTTTTGGACAAATCAAATAAACTAGCGACAGGATAAAAACTTTTAACTGAGTAAAGGTTACGCCCGACACCATGCAATTTGCATTTGAACCATATTAGAAACAAATATTTGAAGTCATATACCTGAAACATGCCGTAGTCCAAAGAAACAATAGCCATGTATTTGATGTCTTTCCCATCTTTTCCACTCTTGAGCTCGACAAGAACATGGTGCCATTCTCCATTATCCACGTACACCTGAGGAAAATCTAAGAGCGCCACACGTCTGTTGCCTAAAAACACCTGGAACCGAAGGTGTCTGTTGCTCACCTGGAAACACAAAAAGTCTGAGACAAACAAGAACAACAGCACAATCTGTTTCATCTACTTTATTAACCCTTTCACACTTAAGTATTAAATACTACCTCTGGCATCCTGCATGAGTGTTTTTTAAACCATTAATCAGAATGCATCGCTTTAACTTTTTTCTTTTGAACTTTGTTCCCTTTTCTGCAAATATTGACAAATATCATAATTATTTCATGAAACAGCTGATATTCAGATTCTCAAATGTGTGTAATAACATGTATTTCTCTGTTTACTACTGATCATAATATTTGATTTATGACAGGTAATGAACACCGCCATATTAGTGTGCACTGCAGTTCAGAGATTAGAACTGCTGGATTTATAACATGTTAATTAATCAACTTCTCCTGAAATACATGGAAGTCAGGGGATGTTTAACTGGGAGAAGAATAGAATAAACATTAATAGTTGACAAAGTTGTGTATCTGATGTGAATATCATCACTATTATTTATTTATCACAATATTATTTATTTATTATCACCATAACATTGTCTGTTTTTGTTTTAAAATAATGATTAATGCCGTCTCCAATAACATCAGCATATTTATCACAACCATAAATATTATGTTTTGCTAGTACTTATGTGTTATTATATATCTGACGCCTAAAATAAATGTTATTTGTTTGAAAACACTGATCATGCATGTCTTTTCATCATTTAATCACACCAGCCTAGACACCAAGCCAGTGTGATCATATGCATCAAAGAGTTAAAGCAAGAGTAAAACAGGATGGATTACAACACTTACCATGAGATTAATCTTGGAGAACTCTCCAGCAGTAGCCTGTAGAATAACGCCTGTGCTTTTTCGTGTGCGAAACATAAGACCCATGTACCAGGGAATGGCGATGGTGATATCTGTATCGCTCCATGACACCAGTGCATGGCCATCGAAATGCAGTGGAGCAGGCATTACTGTGGAAAGAAGACCATACGACAACGGTTTAGATGCCACTCAGACTGAATGAAGATATTTAATGCCGCTATTCTGTGTTTTTATATTTCCTTTCTTGTGGGGTGTAATGTATCATAATAATGTAATGTAATGTGTAATGTATGTTTTTGGGTGTCAACCTGTGAAATACTCATGCTTTGGAATGTACATTTTTTGTTCAATGTTTGATGTATTGTTAACTGAAACATGAAGACAGGGCGGGACATGTACAGTAGCAGCTCCTCCACTTTGGTTTATCACAGCTCTGCCAGTGAGAGAGCTTGAGATTAAGCACATCAAATCAAAAGCATCTAAAAGGGGGCGGGACATGTCAGATGCTAAAAAGCATTTGATTGGTCAGAAGATTTGATGAGAAACTGAAGTATGAGGTGATGCCAAAAAAATGATTGATCCATTTAAGTGAAAGAGACAAATTGCAAGCTTTGGATATTTGTATCTTCTAAATGTGAATTTTGTCACTGTTTTGAAGCACACTAGCTTATAAATATCCTTAAGACTAGCATACTCATACTAAGACCTAAAAAAACTATTTTAATTTCATGGAACCTATAATATAAATGTCATTGTCATTAAATGGCACATGAAGATAACTTGATTAAAAAAAAGAACCAATTCTGAACAGCCTGAAGTGAGTCATCAGCAGATTTTTTCTTTATGCAGGCTGTTCGCTCTGCGTGCGTGTGAAAGAGAAATGAACAGAGAATGAACTTTGCGTGCGGATATGCCCACTTATTTAACTTCATAACCGCCACTAATAGCAAAAGGGAACCTATTTTGAGTGCACGAGATGTGTTTTGCATGTAGTGGCAGTTGGTCAAATATTTGTAACCTAGCCTATAATAAATAATAATTATTTATAAAGCAAGTTATACTGCGATCAGGTGACGCGCTCCATCGGCTCGATAACCTTTTATCTATTATTTTGTACTGTGTGCTGTGCCGCAGTTTTCATATCTTGAGCACATGATGGTCCAACAAACCATGATGGTCAAACAAATCGAAACATTATTTTCACCCCAACGCAGTTTAATAGGGCACTATAAAGGCTAAAGAACTTAATTCTTATATTTGCTTAATTTTTGCAGCCTAGGGCTACCTCTCACCATGGATTGTATCTTTTCTAAAACAGTAGTGTGAAATCATGTTTATTGCTAAGAAAACTAAAACAAACCAACAAAGTTCTAACTTAACAGAACACACTAGCTGAAAGTCTATGGTTAAAGCGCCACCCAGTGGCCAAAAGCTGTTGGCGCACGTAAATACCACCGCGGCGGCGTCAAGAATGGCGGTAAAACAGACGTTTTGAACAAGAAACATCTGTAAGTTTGCAACAAATTTGCTAATGATATTTGCGTTGGCCCTCAAACACTATTTTAGTTGTGTTGCCAACTTGTCAAGATGTAATTTTTTCACATCGTCTAAGCAAATTCACTTTACATGCACTTCCAAAGAATGAGGACTCCGGTTTCATTTGATATTGTAAAAATAATGTCATTTTAATGTTGAATAATGTTTGTTACTGTTAATATCACTTTGTATACATATGCTGAAGAAACATCTAGAGATGTAATTCTGGAAGCATATGGGCCATCTGACCAATGAGAGAAGACTAGACTCATTGAAAAGAGTAGTTTAGAGTAGTGGTTCCCAAACTTTTTAGTCCCCCCAAAATAACAATTCCAGTGACTCATGACTCTTGCTATTTTCGGAGGTGATTATAACATACAAACGTTGCACACATCGGTTCACACACACCAATTTTGAATTTTTTCGTAACTCATTAATTTGTTTAATTGAATATTAACCTCAAATACAAAGTTTACTGCATTAAGTCTTTTCTTGGTTTAATTTTGGAGACTTTAGTTTAATATTTTTTTATCTACATGAGTGCTGTAAAGGTGTCAAAGTTTACCATGGTGCCGTAAAATAAATCTCCTGCAACTGACGTTATTGCTGTGTCATTAATATAATGTAAACACCCTAGAGCTTAAATCCAAAGGGAAAAAAAATCAAAAGCCAGATGGCTTCTTATTTGCATGTTGTTGTTTTTTAATGTAACTACTAATACAATTTTTATCTTCTGTAGGTTATAGATAAAATACAGTAATTCTAATAGTTTAATCAAATGTTTTAGATTTTTGGAAATCACTCTGTGAGGGGAGTGACCCAGGGGAGATCCTAAAATAGACCATTTCAGAAACTGTGAGAAAAAAGCAAATGCTGCAAAGTTAGATGGATTTGCAGAACACCTTCTTAACAAAAGTAGGAAACCTTATACAGCATAACTGGAAAACATAAACACACACATGATCAAGGAAACACTTTGACATTCCTTTTTGCCCCGAGGCACAAATAATCACTAGCATTTGCACACGGTGGAATGTTTTCCAGTCATCCAGGAGATTTCTTAATCAGGAATGTGAAATGCTCTTACAAACCAGTGTCCTCGGGGCAAATAGTTTACTTATGCATGTGTGGGCTGAACTTATGGAAATAACGGTAGTATATCTTAGACCCAACCCTGAGATTGTGACAGTAATATTAGTGATATTCACAGATGGGCCTTTGCTTCAGTTTTCTTTTTTTCCTGAAGGATGAAGGGATGAGTCACCCAAAAATAATATTGTGCTTGTTAGCTGATTTTAGCTTTTTTTTCTTCTTCTTCATATTTAACTTTTAACATTTATTATTATTTTACATTTAAAACCAAATTAATGAACGACCCCTGATGTTACATTTAGGTCTTATTCTTCATGCATGATTACATTTCGCTTTTTAAGATCTCAATGTATCATCATCATGGGAATTAGTTTAGTTTTGCCTGAATATGTTTTTTGACGCTCAAAATGCTAGTAACTGATGACTTTTAAATCACCAATGACCAGAGTCTCGGATAAAAATTGCCATTAATGTTCTATGGAAGAAAAAAGTTGTTAATATCTTAAATGACCTTTGACTGAGTAAATAACAGCACATTTACATTTCTGGGTGACATATTCCCTTTAATTGACTGATTTCATAATGCATTGATTATTCAAAATATGCATTTAAATTTTTTTTTACAGAAAATAAAACAAGTCAGCGACATGAGGATTTTAAATCTACTTCTACTAGCAACATTATGCCTAAGGTATGTTATTTTGAGGTCTCATAACATTGTGTGATCCTTCCATCCCATTGATAAGCAAAAATAAATAGAATTTGCAAATAGGTTTTCACCCAGAAAATTAGGTCAAACTAAGCTTGCTGAAAATGTTAAGCCATTTGCAACCCCGTTCCCTCCTTCAAATCTTCATTTACCATCAATGGGAACATTTTGTGATTATGATGCACTTACTTGAATGGTTTTAGAGGGCAAAATAATGTAAAATATAACCTGTCATTACAGCACAGAGAGACAGACACGGAGAAACAGAGACAGACAGACAAACAGACAGACAGACAGACAGACAGACAGAACAGAACAGACAGACAGACAGACAAACAGAACAGACAGACAGACAGACATACAGACAAACAGAACAGACAGACAGACAGAACAGACAGGTGAGACAGACACATAATGTTTCCATCCACCTGTTTTCATGTGCATTTTGGATTTGTGCATAAAAATGGTTGATGTAAATGTGAAGATGCGCATAAATTTTGAAAATGTGCATAAAAATGTATGCGCATAACTGAGCAGGATAAACTTTTTATCCAGTAAGAAAAGACTACGATAGAAACACTTTTCTCCATCGTTTACTGAACAAATTACAGTATGTGATGTTGTCATAAGAGATCATGTAATGATAAAAAATGTGTGTAAATGGACAAATGAATGTTGTTTAGTCATTCTTAAATGCCTTAACCATTTCAGTATTATTATTATTATATTATCAATTCCCTCCAGAACTGTCAAAAGCGTCTGTGCTCCATGTCTCATGCATTTAAACACCACCATGCATTCATTATGCGTCGGTATTTGTCTTATTGTCATTATTATTAACGCAGCTTCTACTACCAAATTCCATTTTTACTTATAATATTTAGTGCCAGTTAATCAAAAAGGCTACATCATTCACGATTTCCAGAAACGTACATACTGTAGGGCTATGTTTTCAGTATGAGCCTATGTTGAGACATACATACAGACAGACAGACAGACAGACAGACAGACAGACAGAGAGAACAGACACAGACAGACAGGCAGACAGACAGACAGACAGACAGACAGACAGACAGACAGACAGGCAGACAGACGGATAAACAAGACCAGGAGTGTCCAAACTCTGTCCTGAAGGGTCGGTGTCCTGTAGATTGGTGATCCAACTTGCTCCAACTTGATGTTTCTAGAAAGCATAGTAAAAGCTTGATTTGCGAGCCCTGGTGAGGCTGGAACTAAACTTAGCAGAAGACCGCACCTCCAGGAAGTTTGGACACTGCTGGACTAGACATACACACAGGCAGATTACAGACAGAACAGAGAGATGAGACAGACAATCATATAGACAAGACATACAGGCATATCAGATCAGACAGACAGACAGACAGACAGACAGATGAGACAGATAAGACAGACAAACAAATCAGAGATACAGACAGATAGACACTGGACATACAAACAGGTCATACAGACAGATCCTGTTTATCGCTTCCTGTCTCACGTATGACTCACTGGTATTTCATGGTGGCCAAGGGCAAATCCAGGCAAAAGACAGGAGGCGTGTCGATGCGTTTGTGTCCATTAAGCAACATGAAGGCAGATGAAGACTGACATATAGAAAGAGCATGAAAGAGAGGATTATCTTACCTTGCTCACAGTTCTTCCCTCCATAGCCTAATGGGCAGTTACAGGTGTGGGTGTTCCATCTGTTCACACAGACGCCTCCGTTCTGACAAACAGCCTTGCTACAAAAGTCACGTTTTGCTGCACAACCTGAATACAAAAGGGGGAATGCACTTTAGAAATGAAGGTTTGCAGACTGACACCTTAATGAACAGGTGGAAATAAAAGAAAAACATTCTTTCAAAAATAACAGGGCTGTGCTCATATTCACATTTTCTCTCTTTTATCTAACGTTACTTTTTGTAGAGACTTTTGGAGGATTAAGCTTTGAGTTTTAATAACAGTGCTTGGAAATATACAGTTGAAGTGAAAAGTTTAAAGGGCACCTGTTTTACCCCTTTTTTAAGATTTAAGACAAGTCTTATGTGTCTGTAAAGTTTCAGTTTAAAACACCCACCAAATTATTCAGTTATACCTTTTAGAATAAAGGTATTCTCTGCTCTGGACACAATGTAGCTGTTTTTTGTTGCCTGTGCCTTTAAAGCCTACTTCACACTACAGGATTTTAAACCTGATTTGAGCCCGATTTGGATGTTAACGAGCTCGCCGACAGATCGGGTTGTGATCGGGAAAAAATCTGCGGTTGCTCAGCAGTCAAAGAGGCTCGCTGATTCGTTGCTGACACCTCGCAGACGGAAATCCAATATCTAGCATGCTGAATATTCCAGAGCAGTCGGCCGGCTCGACCCCACGTACGGTCAGATGTAGTGACGACCTGCAGCCAATGAGAGCGCATGTCAGCATGAGCTGATTGGCCATGTGCTCAGGAGCTCAACAGAACCGTCTGTGATTGGCCAGAATAGGTATCGACACACTCGCTTCATTCTGCGTTAACATGGACACGAGAGTAGGCATTGACAGTGAAACTATAATATTGTAACTATTAGAATTACCATACTGGTCATTCTGACCGTTCTCACATCATATTTACATTCAAAGCTTCTATTGAGATATTAAAATTAAGCTTTGAATGTCTGTAAAAATATTAACATTTTTGGTAATACAGCCAGGCGACACAGTGGCGCAGTTGGTAGTGCTGTCGCCTCACAGCAAGATGGTCGCTGGTTCAGGCCTCGGCTGGGTCAGTTGGTGTTTCTGTGTGGAGTTTGCATGTTCTCCCCGTGGTCGCGTGGGTTTCCTCCGGGTGCTCCGGTTTCCCCCACAAGTCCAAAGATATGCAGTATAGGTGAATTGGGTAGGCGAAATTGTCCGTAGTGTATGTGTGTGAGTGAGAATGTATGGATGTTTCCCAGAAATGGGTTGCTGCTGGAAGGGCATCCGCTGCGTAAAAAATATGCTGGATAAGTTGGCGGTTCATTCCGCTGAGGCGACCCCAGATTAATAAGGGACTAAGCCAAAAAGAAAATGAATGAATGATAATAATGATAATAATAATAATAATAATAATAATAATAATAATAATAATAATAAATCACTTTCCTTCAGCTTAGTCCCTTATTTATCAGGGGTTGCCACAGCATAATGAACTGCCAACTGATCCAGCATACAGTATATTTTACACAGCGGGTGCCCTTCCAGCTGCAACCCAGTAATGGGAAACACCATCCATTCTCACATTTACACACACACCCACCTACCCACTCACGCACACACACACACACACGCACACACACACACACGCACACACGCACACACGCAAGCACACACGCACACACGCAAGCACACACGCACACACACACACACACACACACACACACACACACGCGCGCACACACACAACAGCCAATTTAGCTTATTCTATACCACATGTTATTGGACTGTTATTGGACTGCAAACACAGGGAGAACATGCAAACTCCACACAGAAATACCAAATGACCCTGCCGGGACTCAATCCAGCGACCTTCCTGCTGTGAGGCAACAGTGCTAACCACTCACCGTGCCACCAAATAAAAATAATAACTGTAATAAATGTACAATCCCTCTTTTTGGGGGAAACAAAAAAACATTTAGCACATTCCAAAGGCGTACTGTATGCAGACATTTGAATTTATCTATACTGTATGACTTAAGAATAATAATTTAATGGGGGATTCCCTTTATATAGAGTAATATTTTGTAACCTGCTAAGGTGCCATTGTTGGAGATGAAGCTGGCCATGTCTATGGGTTTGCTGTCGATGGTCAGGTTTTTAATGCAGCCCACAAAGTCTCTGTTCTGGACTGGGAAATCTTCAGGCAGGTTTGGGACACCACCAACGAGCAGAGGACCAGTGAGATCCAGTGACCTGCACAAACACACACAAAGACAGAAAAACACATGAGGACATGGATATACACAAACAGTCAATCTCTAGTATTACAGGCATTATAATCACACATTTGCCAAATAATTTGTATGTGGTTTATGCGTGCAAAGATGACATATCTAAACCTTGAGACCCACTGAACACAAAAAAGACAACAATGAGTTGAGTGGCTGTTTTGTTGGTACTTTTTTCCCTTCTCACGCCTCATTCATCACCTTTTGTGTTTTAGTGAATACAACAAATATATACACTCCCGGTCAAACATTTGGGGTCAGTAGGATTTTTAAATGTTTGAAAATAAGCTTCTCCTGCTCACCCAGGCTGCGTTAGTTCATCAAAAATACAGTACAAATTGTCAAATTGTGAAAGGTTATTGCGCTATAAATTAACTGTTCAAAAGTAGTTTATAATTTAATTCAATAATTTATTGCAGTGATTTTAATGATGAATTTTCAGTCTTCAGTCGCATGATTCTTTAGATATTTTGATAATTATTATTATTATTATTATTATTATTATTATTATTATTATTATTAT
>CAIGQQ010004470.1:4500233-4515104 GCA_903798035.1 Danio albolineatus
ATGATGATGATGATGATGATGATGATGATGATGATGATGATGATGATAATAATAATAGTAATAATAATAATAATAATAATAATAATAATAATAATAATAAAATGCTTCTTCATTTTTGCATTTTTAAAATAAAAATATTCAGGGTTTTGCATTTTTTTGTTTGAGGCAAAATGCAGTTAATGCTCTTCAAAGCCATTTTTCTTTTAAAACACATTTATATCCAGTATTACATGCCAACATCTGGCAGCGATGCCCATCATCATCATTTCTACCACCCATGGAAAGGGGATCAGATTACTAAAATGAAAATCTGAAATACTTCCAAAAGAGGGTTTTCCAAAAAGAGACCACTTTAACACAAAACAGAAAAACAAGTTTATATTTAGATTTATTTAGGCTGCTATTTAGTCATTTTACCCTGTGTTTTTTACATCCAGCATCTGGCCTTCACATTTTCACAAACTGCAATGCATTTCATCTAGATCTCCTATCGTGACCCATAAATCCACACAGACCTGTAGGTTTATGGGTCAGCACTTACTGTGAGCATATGGCCAGACCCTGACCGTAGCGTATCAGAGGCTTTACACAGCAGATCTCCACTTATCTCAGATGGAGTTCCAGCATCTCAAACACACACACACAGACAATTAGCCCACAATGGCGAAGGGCAGCTGCAGATAAGCTGAAAGTGCGGTTCATTGTAGAGCCCATAAAACTAGTCTGACATGCAGATTGCTGGAGATTAAGGAGGAACGATGGGAGCTGAATGTAAGAGGAGTAGCAGAATGTTGTGTAATCTGCTGTAATGATCGGCTATTCAACACCCGCTGGTGGTTAATGTGCATTCTTGAGCTCAGGTTCCTCTGTTCTGTCACACTCTCGCTTTCAGAGCACAGTGTCAAGCTCCAAGGAGATCAGACGGTGGAAATGTGTGAATGAAGGAATGAATGAATGAAGATAAAAGAGTGAAGAAAAGAAATAGAAAGAGTCGTATTTGTTAGGTGAGTATCTGGACATTGATGCAAACTAAGGCCCAATCCTGATTCTTTTTTTGAACCCCTACCCCTTCCCCTTGCCCCTTGAAATAGAGTGTGTAATAGAGGCTTCAAAATTTACCCCTAATAAATGGGACAGCACTACAGCACCTGCACACGTCATCATATGCCATCGCGATCTCTTGCTTCATATGAGATTGATGGTCGCGAATGTGGTAGTTATTCCAGTTGTGTTATTTTTTTGTTGTTTATCTTCAGGAAATAACTGAAGGCATATATCATGTTATCATATGATATAATACGACAATAAGATCGTAACTGTACTGTACATTTACATCCAAACATCATCCAAACAAGCAGCTTTTATTTTAGCGTTTTTTTTAAAGCATGATGGTAAAACATGAACGCCGTTATGAATGTATAAAAACGTATGCTTGTTTGTTGTAAAAAGTCGTAATAATGACAAAAAAATAATTTGTGCATCTCTTTAGTTCCATGTACAGCCATGCTGCTGTTGTAGCTGGTGTATTCTGGGAAATTTTCTTACCCCTTGGTTTCGAGTGTGGTCCTGGAAAATCTCCGTTTGAAGGAGTACCTATCCCTTTCCCTTAGCCCTACGCCTTCAAGAGAATTGGGACACCCCTACCCCTTCGTGTGAACGAGGGATAGGGGTAAGGGGAAGGGCTAAGGGGGAAAATTGGGATTGTGCCTATGTTTGTCGATTTTGAAAGTAAAAATAAAAATAATTAAAAACTTTTTTGTGAACTATAAACCATTTTAATCCCGTATTGTACACTCTAAAAAATATTTTTGCTGCTTGTTCAATTTAAAATGAGCTGAATCAACACAATTCGAATTCAAATCTTTTTTAATTATTTCATGTTCAATCCACTTAAATTTGTAAAAACAATCAAAGTTATTTTCATCAATTTATGTTGGGACAACATGAAGGAATTGAGTGGAACCCAGCATTTTTTACAGTGTAAATACTTCCAGAATATGATTTTAGGTACTGTCCTGTTGTTTGTTTTATATAACATCTTGGTATTTTTTTTTCAATCGTTTATGACTGAAGTTAATTAATATGTAAAATGATATTTAAAGTATTATAAGTTCATAACTTTATAATAAAGTGATTTGTTGCTGTTGTTATTGTTATTCATTCCTTCATTTTCCTTCGGCTTTGTCCCTTATTTATCAGGGGTCACCAAAGCAGAATGAACCGCCAACTTATCCAGCATATGTTTTACGCAACGGATGCCCATTCAGCTGCAACCCAGTATTGGGAAACACCCATCCACACTCATTCACATTTACCTGTTATTGTTGTTATTATTATATATAATAGAATACTAGTATCTTACATCAAAATAACTAGTAAAATATTGTGTATACTGTCCCCATGGCAAAAACTAAATAAATCAGTTTGATTTTGATTTGAAATTAGTTATTACACATATTGTTTAAAATGCGTTTTAAAAAACTATTTTAAACAGCACTTGGGAAATAATATTTCACAGAAGGACTAACAATATTGACTTCAACTGTGTGTGTGTGTGTGTGTGTGTGTGTGTGTGTGTGTGTGTGTGTGTGCATTTGTGTACGCGCGTTCTCATGATCATTGTGAGTCTTTAAAGTTTTTGTTGTAAATAAACAATCAAACAACTATTCACTATTAAATTAATAACTGTTGAATGGAGTTGTGTGTATTGTGCGTACACAAAACACTGTAAGAGTTACTTACTTCTTCTGACCGGTTTGAGTGCCACGGGCTGCGCAGCTGTAGTTCCCAATCTGTCCTCCGAAACGCAGAGCCATTGCCACATCACAGTCATCCAGCGCGACCACTGCAACCTTCTCCTGCGATGGGCCGTGAGGGACACCCAGACGCCCGATATTAGGCTTCAATGAAAACAAACACAAATTACTTTTATTCAGTGTCACTTGATTATAACTAAATATGATGGTTTGGTGATCTTTCAACACAAAAGCTTTTGGTTTTTTCATGCATCTATCAATTCTGATTTGTTTGGCTTTTATTGAAGTGTGTTTTTTCAGTGCAATACAAAGAAAACATCCAAAATACAGTTTTAAGTGTTTCTTTTGTTGCACATTTGCACATAATTTTATTTTCTCCTGCACTGAGCCATAAATCTCCACTTCAACAGTTTTTACATACATGCTGTACATTAAACTTCACAGTTTTATTCATGTCTGTATTCTGTAGATTTATGGAGGGATTTGTTCATATGTAAACTGATTATATACAACATTTTATTCTAAATTGTGTCCTAAAAACTGTTTTAGACAGATGATCCCCTAAACCAGCTATTCTATCTCAGTCTTCTAAACTGATCAATTCCTTCATTAAAGAATACGGAATGATTGACATATGGCGGCTTATGAATCGCTCCTCTAAAACCTTTTCTTTCTTTTCCCCTGTTCACCATACTTTCTCATGTATTGATTATTTTATTACTGACAACAAACGTATTCCCCGAGTACAATCCTCTCTTTATGACAGTATAACCATTTCTGACCATGCTATAGTAATTCTAGAATCGACTCTCTCTGGATATGGATGAGTCTCTCACATTTGGAGCATGAATGCCTTACTTCTATCAGATGGTTATTTTGTTTAAAATAAAATTTAAACAAAAAAAATCTCTTTTTTTGACACAAACGTTACAAAAGGAATTTCTGCTTCAATTCTTTGGGAAACCCTCTAAGTTTTTTTTGCGTGGAGAAATAAGTTCTTGTTCTGCTTATATAAAAAAATTGCGCAACAACATTTTATTCTACAAAAAAAATCTATGTAGAAATGTCGAAAAATGTGTAAGTTTTTATTTACTTATTTCATAGTATTTTCTGAATAACTGTGTAGTGATAAAACAAGATTCCCAAAATCCCCTTTGTAAAAATACTGTAATACATTTTTGTAAAATTTACAGTATTACTAGCTATTTACATTGCCAGTAATACTGTAAGAATTCATTCATTCATTCATTTTCTCTTAGGCTTAGTCCTTTTATTAATCTGGGTTTGCCACAGCAGAATGAACCGCCAACTTATCCATATGTTTTACACAGCGGATGCCCTTCCAGCCGCAACCTATCACTGGGAACCACCCATACACTCTCATTCACACACATACACTAGGGACAATTTGGCTTACCCAATTCACCTATACCACATGTCTATGGAATGTGGGGGAAATCAGAGCACCCGGAGGACACCCATGCAAACTTCACACAGAAATGCCAACTGACCCAGCCGAGGCTCGACCCAGAAACCTTCTTGCTGTGAGGCGACATCCCTACCCACTGCACCACCAAGCCACCTCACTGTAAATTAATAATTACAATTTTGCTGTAAAACAACAGCACAGTTGTAATTGTTCATTAACAGTGTGCTTGTAAATTTTGCCAATAATACTGTACAAATTGCCAGTAATACTGTAAAATTTACAAGCATGCTGTAAACTAATAATTACAACTGTGCTATAAAACTACAGTACAGTTGTGATTGGTCATTTGCACCCAAAATTGCCAGTAATACTGTAAATTTCACAGCATCTTTTTACAGTGAATCTTTGACTTTAACTTAAAAAAACTTGATCAACAAGTAATTTGGATCCTGACTTCATCCAACATTCAGATTTTGTTCTAAAATGTACATAAACTACAACATATTTGACGAAATAATGGTTCATTTGCAAATTTAAACTACATTTTTGCATATTTTAACTACATTTCATAATCAAACTACACAATTTTTTACCTATTAGCACTTTTTCCCCCTTTCACTTGGAGTGTCTTGCATTAAGTAGAATGCAGTTTCAAAGCCCATGATCTATTGCTATGAAGATCACACATTTCACCCTTAAAAGACATCTTAATTCCCAACTAAGATGCCTAAAGTCTGTGCATCTGAACTGCATTTGCATCACCTTCGTAAATATGGATATAAAGGTGTTGTTTGTCTGTAATCTCCAACAAACAGCACGGGATGATTGTTTACCTCTCATTTTGCTCTTCTCAGCTCAACTAATAGGATTAAGCCAATGTGACGCCAGACAAAGAGAGCACATCACTTCGTGAAAAACCTCTCCAGAGACTCAAAATATTTCCACAACACAGCAGAAATTTGTCCTATCATCTGGCGACACTCTTCCCCCCATGCGCAAGAGTTTTCTCGGCTCATTAAAATTGATTATGTGGAGTGTGTGATGTGCAGAGCTGATCTTTGATGTCTGCCCCGTGGGGTTCAAGATCTCTGAGTGTCACTTTGTTGTGATGTGAATCATGAAGACAGTTCATTAGAGCGCTCAAGCTATCGACTATACTGTATTAAAAAGAGTTGAAGAGTCTGTTTCTCTTGCTGATATGAAAGATAAAGCAGAGCAGCATTTCTGAAGAATTTGTCATTTTAATCACAATAAAAAGAGCAATAAATCTGATGCTAAATTATGCCATTGAAATGACAACAACAAGTGACAAAAATGAGCTCAATGACAAGCTCAGTGCCCTCAGGAACAAACATCCACACAAATCCCCACACAACTATTAACCTCCAACCTTGTAACTCATCAGTCTTTTTGTTTAGTCAAGTTTAAAACAATGGATCACGGATCCCAGGGTCTAAATGTGAGGTTTTTTTTTCAGCAGATGTGGTATTTAGTTAAAAAAAATACAGTATTAAAACAATAATAAAAACAAGAATTATACTGAACTGAAAGTTTGAATGATACACAGAGTTTCAGTAAATTAATAGCATTCGCAAAATACATAAAAATGTGTTCGCATCTACAAACATTACTTATAAAATTCATTTGTGTATCATAAATGAAATGAACAGAAGTGAACTTCATTTAAATAGTAAACTTCAAACTTTATCTTATATAAAATTTCAGAGACCCGAAAATATGTATAAATTTAATGAAGCTAGACACACACTTTTCCTAAATGATTTTGATTTCATTTTGAATATGTAATATTGTGATATTTTACAATATTACTGTTTCTAATATATTTTTAATGTTTTAAAAACATTACAAAATCTACAGGGTCTCTTGCTAGTGAGGTTAGGTAAGGCCTGTGACGATATCTTTTTTGTTGTTCGATATATTGCAGCAAAATATATTGCGATAAATTATATTATTGTCATTTTAAGATCAGCTTATGCCACTCATTATATAATTACAGAATAACAATATAATAGCATCATAATGCAAGTACACTCTTCCAAAGAACACATAATATTTTATTCTTAAGAATATTTCATAGAATTAAAATCATTTTATAGTCATTAATAATTAGGCATTGGAATCAGAATGTGAAAACACATATCCTACAAATGTTAACAAAAAAAGTATCAGGTAAAACAGTAACAGGCTCTGATATTTGGTACCAGATGTATTTTCAGTTGTCAGACACCCACATGAAAATATACTATAGTAATTCATAGTAAATACTATGGTGTTTTTTAATCATACTGACTCTAACACCTCCAATAGAGATATAGATGTTGCACAATCAGCTAAAGTGTTGCTAGAATTGGTTTTTATGTTTATTCATTAACTAATTTTTCGGGGCCGGCTCTTGGGGGCAGCAGTCTTAGGAGAGAACCCCAGACTTCTCTCTCCCCAGACACTTCCTCCAGCACCACCGGGGAGATTCTAAGGCATTCCCAGGCCAGCCGAGAGACATAGTCCTTCCAGCGTGTCTTGGGTCTTCCCCGAGGCCTCCTCTCGTTGGGATAGCCTGGAACACCTCCCTATAGGTGTCCAGGAGGCATCCGAAACAGATGCACAAGCCACCTTAGCTGACTTCTCTCGATGTGGAAGAGCAGTGGCTCTACTCTGAGCTCCTCTCGGGTGACAGAGCTCTTCACCCTATCTATAAGTGTGCGCCCAGCCAACCATTTCGGCAGCTTGTATCTGAGATCTTGTCCTTCCGGTCGTGACCCAAAGCTTATGATCATAGGTCACAGTAGGAACGTAGATTGACCAGTAAATCAAGAGCTTTGCCTTTTGGCTCAGCTCCTTCTTTACCACAATGGACCAGTACATCAACCACATTACTGCTGCCGCAGCACTGATCTGCCTGTCAATCTCACTTTCCAGCCTTCTCTCACTCGTTAACAAAACCCCAAGAACCCCAAGAACTACTTAACCTGGGGTAAGAGCTTTCCTTCAAACTGGAGATGGCAAGCCACCTTTTTCCGGTGAAGCACCATAGCCTCGAACTTGGAGGTACTGATTCTCATCCCAGCCGCTTCACACTAGGCAGCAAATCACCCAGTGCATGCTGACCATTAGGCTTAAACCACCACAATAGCGGCCAAACTCAGAATTAATGCAAAGTTTTTCCATCATCAAAAGATTGTTTGTAAAATTTTATAAGGAAGTCTGCAGCTGAGAGACTTTAAAATTCTAAACTTCAAAGCATCCCTGCTTAACAGCAGCATCTCACTGAGTTCATGTATTAATACTCAAGGTAAATATATAAAAGTGTCTTCAAAGACATCTGAAGTCCACAGACAAAATAACACACAGGCTGAACTGCAAAACAAACATCACTGGGGTCAAACCAGAGCAATGTTTTGAAGTTCTGAGGCATTAATACACAACAAAACATTCGAATAAATGTTAGAAGCTTTCAGGCATCAAAATAAAGACAGATTTCAGTATGAGGGTCAACACAAACTGACTGATAGTTCTTTCACCACAGCTTACTTGACCACATCTTTATCATAAGGACAAGGCTCCAGATGGAGTAAAATTTCATGAAATCAAAAAAGCATATTCTGGAGATTTACAATAATAGGCCGGGTGTTTTCATGTTTAAGTGCAGCAGGGAAAAAATGTGTGCCATCTGGCGCTTTTAGCAACTCCAAGCGTGCTATTGTAGTCCCAGATTAACTCGACGGGGGGTCGGCTATTGTCTGCTTTCCCGATCAGACTATATTGAACTTCAGACTCTTTTAATGACAGGTTAAGGGGGAGCTACAGCCACAACGCATGAAAAAAGGCTTTGAATCTAAATAGATGTCTTTAGGGTCTAATCCCACAAGTGTAAAAGGTGCTCCAATCCAACAATACACCTGCTAGACCTTACATGCTACATTATATTACACACAATTTTAAGATTGTAGTTTAGTGTTCTTGATTGTCGACTGAACCAAAAAAACAAAAACAAAAAAACTATACATTTGTGTGTAAATTTTAAGATATATAAAACTGAACTCAATCATCTTAGAGACCAAGATGAGTGATATTACGTTTTATACCTGCCATTATCAGATAGAGCTAGTGCTAGAATGCATTTTTGCGTAAGAAGGAGAACCAAAATACACAGCATTTATGCACACATCTTTATGGAGATTATCAATATTTTTATAATCCAGAGCTCACAAACACATCACCCTTTTGACAAATTTTATGACATTTACTGCGATGAAGTTAATTTTAGTGGTTGTTGCACTGTTAAAATAATATTTATTAATGTTCACTAAACTGTAAGGTCTTTGCTACAGTAAATGTCCCACATTTTTACAACATGAAAAACTAAAGGTAAAGGAGTCAGCAACATGTTATATGGTATAGTATTCTAACAAAATCAACTTTAAACGAATGGTTCCTTGAGCAACGTGTTCAATTACCCACCATATAAAGTACCTACTGAAAATTATCCTAGCAACCTACGAAAATATTAAGCACTGGTTTTTATGCTTAATTGTTATATTAAAAACATAAAAATAAATTAATTTCTAATGCATCAACACATTGGTACAAGACTAATTTTGTTTAAAACAAATATGAGTTATCTATATTTCATTAATGTTTCGCAAGGCAAATCTGTATACTGTAACTTTAATTTTTGTTTTCTTATTGTACATTTAGAATACCTTTAGGCTCACTGTCGTTGTCATGCATCACTAAAACTTATTCACCATTACATTTGTGCTAAATGGAATGCAAAAATGTTAAAGCTTGATATATCAAAACCACCCAGAATGCAGGAACAACTTTATTATTGCAATAAATACAACAAAGTTTGTTTTAGCTGAACCAAAACTACCATGTAGGGGCAGTAAGCAGTGGAGACAACAAGTCTTAATTTAATTTTTTAATCATTTATTTTGCTTGTTCCAACTAGCCCAGCTGGGACTCGAACCAGCGACGTTCTTGCTGTGAGGTGACAGTGCTAACCACTGAGCCACCATGCCACCCTCAATAAAACTTATGTAAAAAAAAATAATATTGCATAAATAATTAGCAAATAAAGCAACTTTTCCATCTCATAGGTTTCAATCAACACTAACTGGGAAAAATGATCAATAATACACGCAGTTGCTGCCACCTGTGAAGAGCACTGCATCTCTTTTTTTCTGCAATTTAAAATTTAATGCACATCTTTGAGTTTACATCCAGCCTTTTTTCAGTGAATAGAAAATCTGTAGTGCAACTCTGCGAGACGTTTTAAAAAAGAAATCAAAGAAATGATAGGCCCTCAAGCAGAGAAACTCACAGCATGCTGACTGTCATCCATCAGAAACAAGTTTCTTTTTGAAGAAACTTCAATAAGATTCTCTAAAGCTTCACTATGCTTTAATACAGGAATACTGTGACACAGACTCTATTATAATCTCAAAATGCTCCCCTTAAACAAATAGTGGTTCATTCCGCTGTGGCGACACCTGATAAGGCAGGGAAAAAGCCAAAGGAAAGTGCACTTTAAAAAATGCTAGGTTCCACACAATTCATCCATGTTGTCCCAACACAAACAACTTAAATTAACTTAATAGTTTTTACAAATTTAAGTGGATTGAACCTACAACAATTAAGTTGCCCTAAAAATATATTTTTAAATAACTAGATTGAACCGGCAGCTAAATATATATATTCTTAAGTGGGTAGAGCATTGAAATAAGGTTACTAAAAGGTCATTAAAGAGCAGTTGATGAGGTTTTAATGCATTCAAGATGAATTAATTTGCAGCAACAACAAATGACAAAAACCCTTGAGAGCTATTTGTTTAAAAACACGAAGAACAAGAATTCAATACCTTATGAAATAATGCTAACGCTATATATTACAAAACGAGACGGTGTGTAATGAGACGCGCAGGTAACTTGCTTTTGGCCATGAAACATGACACATGACGTATTACACACACGCACCAAACTTAATAAATACTCCATTTCAACAACTGAAATACGAGGGTCTGAATACTGAACGGGATCAAAGACGGAGAAATACAAGATGTTTCTTTTGACTGGAGTTCTTAGAAGATATTGTGAACTTTGATACAGCTGGAGATGCCGCGTCATATCGTGTGTCACCTTTCATGAAATATGGACGCAGAGACTCTGATCTCATCAAGAAACAGGTGGATTGTGAGACTTTGACTTGCTCTGGCACAGGATTAAATGACTGGATACATTCATAAATCAATAACAGAACAAATTTGTGCTATAATTATCTGCAAAACCATTCCCACTAAAGGCAAAACGGCAGAATCGTTTGTTTAAACAGCAGTTCAGTTTGCTAATGTTACATCAATTAAGTCCATTGACTTCCAGGAGCACAGAGTACAATGACCGCTCATTCTCATTGTGTTGGGTACAAATGACTTACCTTGTTGTAGTAATGTAGATGTACTGTGTGCCATTGTCCATCACTAATCCCACCAGCTACAAATGGAGTCACTGTGGTTTTAGATTCTCCTAAAGAGAAACAGAAAAGAGAGGGAAAAACATTTGAGGTGTTTTTATTTAGGTGTTTTGTTACGCTTATAAGATCTTATTCCATTTGGTGAGTTATGAGGGCCAAAATGATTAATCCTCTAATTTTACAATAATTTAGAAAATAACTTTTTTAAAATAGATTTTTGGGTGTTTTTTTTATTACACCAATTTGGTGACATTTATTTCTTTTCATTTGGTGAATTTTTGCTTGTTTTTTTCCTTTACTTAGGTTACAGCTTTGATTTGCTTTTATTTGGTTATTACTACTATTTGTGTGATTTATAGGTTTTTGCTCTTATAGGACTCTTATTGGAGTACCATCTGGTGATTTAAAGTATAAAATGTTAATTAGCATATTCATTCATTCATTTCCATGATTTCAGGTACTGTCCCAATAGTATCTGGATGCGGCCTTTATGATGCAAGCTGAGATTGCATCACTCAGCGATGCGATGTCAGACACAATGCACTCAATAGAGTGAGGCCCCGTTTACACTAGTGAGTTTTAGTTTTAAAATGGCGTTTTAGCATGAAAACGATCCGCGTCCACACTAGCGTTTCACCCCGCGTCTCTCAACAGATGTCCCTCCACACTACTCCAGCGAAATGTATATCACGTGACCATTCGCGCACTCTGGGCATGCGTGTTCAAGTATAAACAGGAAGCATGCGTCTGGTTCTTCCCGGTGTAACCCAAAACCGGCGGTCTAAATGGGGCTTAAGCGGCTGAAAACGCGAGCGATTAGTGAGTGCTGGAATAGTAGCTTGCCTCCTGCGAAAATATGCAGCTGTTGAAGTAAAAAAAGCAGAGTTTAACTGCACAATAGCGCCTAAAACGGACATTGGTTCTCCCAACGATCCCATTTCTGTGTCCAGCAGCCACGCCTCTGTTTTCCAATGTGTGCGTTTTGCCCCCTCCACACTGAGATGGAGCAGCAGCGTTTTAAAAAGAAAACGGCCTCTCCAGCGTTTCCAAAACGCTCCGCTTTCGCGGCTCAAAAACTAGTGTGTACGGATGGCATAAACGTAGCAAAACTTATGCGTTTAAATGAAAACGCACTAGTGTAAACGGGGTCTGAGTGACATCATTGTGACGGGAGGGTTAGGGGTGGGGTTAGGTGAGCACATTAAAAAGCATTGGATGCAGCTCAGATTGCACTGCACCAGGTCTGCATCCAGACCCCTCTCTACTGTCCTGTCTAAAGTTTGATGTAATATCTTACATGTAATATCGAATGAACCACCATCTACTCCAGCATATGTTTTATGCAGTGGATGCCCTTCCAGCCTTAACCCAGTACTGTGAAATAATTAGTATATTACTATTTGAATATATTTATTTATATTAAATAAAATAATAAAATTATTAATTTTGTTTTGTTATGTTAGGTTATGGTTTTCCTTGAATACTATTTGTTTTGATTTTTGTTTGTTGATTTTTTTCCCCACTATTTGGCAACCATGTATTATGTTAAGAGAGTAGGGGCTAAAACTATTATTTAGCACCTTACTTAAAGGCCACCTACAGTATGATGAAAACCATCTTTTGTAAGCTGTTTGGACAGTGCTGTGTGTAGGTATAGAGTGTCCACAGTCATATTGGAGTGATAGAACCACAATAAGTCTCTTTTCTTTAAATTGCCTGATGTTAAAATAGGATCCAAATCCCTCCCATTTTGAGGCCGACCGCACTTTGACGTAGGAGTGCGGTTTCCACGCCCACTGAATTGATTGACAGCCAACATCTTCGAAGTAACGTGTATCATCATATCAACAAGACAAGACGTGCGCAAAGCAACTGGGATTTAAAGATCTGTTCAGATCACTGTGTTCAGCAGCACCTCAAGAATAAGTTTTACATGTTTCTAAAACAGTGTATGCTAGTTATAAAGACAGTAAAATCGCTTCATAATTCTTCACCACAGCTGCATGTCAGTACATATATAAAAGAAGAATCTTCAATCCAGGTTCATGGTTTAAATCAGGTTTATTTTTTACATTAACGGATGTCCATACAGCAGTGTATCCTGTCACATTTGCCTGCAAAGCTAAACGCATGTGTGTATGTGTGTGTGTGTGTTTGAGTGAGAGAGCGTGTGCAATGTAACAACATTGTGTGTGTCTCGTTGTTGCAGAAAGGCTTGAATTAACCCCACAACAAATACATCAAATAAACGTTGGTAAAGTTCTTACTGTAGTACTGACACTTTGCTGCTTACAGTATGTGTGAGATGCAGCAGGATAAGTTACACCCATTATAGCAATAGGTGGGCGGGGAGAAGCAGCTCATTTGCATTAAAGGCACAGGCACCAAAACAGAGGTCAAACCAGCTCAAATTTCCAATATACACAAAGGTATAATAAACAATCTGATGGGTGTTTTGAGTTGAAGCTTTACAGACACATTCTGGAGACACAAAAGACTTAAACCTTGAAAAAAGGTGTAAACAGGGTGCCCTTTAAACAATATATTTTTGAAAAGTCTTTGTTTTGGTTGTTTTTTGCTTGGAATTGCTTGTTTATGGATATAGTATTTTGTTTGTTTTTTATTCTCATAAGATTACCATGTAGTAATTTAGAGAATAAGGGCCAACACAATTATTTACTGATATAAGTATCCAATATTTATTTATTTATTTATTGCCCTTTTACAACACTCTTTGTCTGTTTTTGCTCATTTTTGGACAACCATGTAGTAAATTTGGCAATGTGGGACAAAACCATTACTTATTTGTTAATTACAGTAAATTTTGGAATATCTTTGTTTTGTTTGAATTTTCCTGTTTAATTGCCCTTTTAAGAACACCATCTATTTGCTTTTTGCTCTTATTGGTCTAACATATAGTAACTTAGGAAATAAGGACCAAAGCTATTGTTAAGTACCGTACTTAACTGATACATTTTGTTTTGGTATTTTTTATTTATTCATTTTTTTTTGGAATTGCTTCTTTTGGGGTATTTTTTTAACACTTATGTTGTAGATGCAGTGTATTGAGTTAAGGCTCAATTAATTTCTGTACTAATCCTATATTTGGTTGGTTTTTGCTCGTAGGAAACCAAAGGCTTGTTTTTTGGATGACTTAACACGTGCAAAACAATTCACAAACACTTCAGTTCCATTTTAACTAAATATTTCCCAAGCACTTTGGGAATTTTAATATGTGTGGCATTTTCCAGTCTAGTGGACAAAATAAGTAAATCATTATCAAGGAGATAACTGTTGTCAAGACCTCCCTTGACAGTACTTTCCCTGAGCGAATAACCTTTCAAATATTTTAGTTGTTTATATCTCTCTCAGACTTAATTATGTTGAGTGATGGTTAGTAAGCCGGGACAGACCCTTGACCTTTCTATTGGTTCATCATTTACCGGAATCACTGTGCTGTTTGATGTGTTTAACATTCCAGGACAGTGGAGGAAATGCCTTTCACTGTCTTTATTCTCAGATGCGCAGTGTTGTAGTAAGACGTAACAAGCATCTGCTCATACTAGGGCACTCTAGGGATGAATTCCGTTATTGTATATCCTTTGGAAACAATTCTGACTTGTTAAAGAGACGGGACGTGGTGTTTCACGTACACTGACTGGACAGCAACTCTTGTTGATGTGCGGGGTTGACAAAACAAAGGAACAGGTAGACAGAGGAAATGTGTTTTAATGCTCTTTGGCACCTGTTTCCTTTGGCACAGCAATTCACACATGCGCAATAATGTTTCAGATAGAACACTCAGAAAAGTAGCTGTATAATCAGGAACTGAGGCTTTGTTCAAATTCAAGTATGATATAAAGTCATGTAATAGTACGAAGTTTAAGAAACAAACCAAAACACAAAAGCACAAACAAAGAACATAAAACAAATCAAAAACGCAAATCAATTTGATGTCTATTTGACATCCTCACGTTGATCTTTTGACATCAAAAATCAATAACAGGTCTGTCCTGTAATAAAGCTTTTTATGTGTTTTTGATGTCAATGTGAGATTCAGACATTCTTCCGGGCTTCAGACTGTATGGGGAGACTCATCAAATGATAAAAATAAACGTTTACAAAGCGATGTAATACTTTCAAAAATCACGATCACAATATATATATCCATGCCTAATATCCGATGGGCAGAAAGTG